>JAVJIF010007594.1:0-190894 GCA_038442645.1 Agave tequilana
TATATACGTGGGGGCTTCCTCTGACCTACGTATATACGTTGCAGTGACGTCCCCGTATCTGTTGAATCGGGGCGTTACAGGTTGGTATCAGAGCTTAGGCTCTTCCACCTATAGTACAATCAAGTGCAAATTACTGTAATTGCTATGCCAACTACAATGTACAAAGTCATCTAGTCCTTCTTGATTCTACATCTAGTCCTCCTTGATTTCTTCCTTCATATCCTGAAGTCCTTCCATTCCATTTTCCAGCTCCTTCAGTCTATCCATACCTAGTATCGAATGGAGAGGAGATCAGCCGCAGCAACTCTGGATCAGCATCGAATGGAGCAGCGGGAGAGAATGTGGATATATTGAGGGTTATCCAGATGATGATGGAGAACCAGCAGCAGCAGACAGAACTTCTCCGGCAAGAGTTAGCGACTCCAAGGAACGGAGACCGGGGAACATATCAGACTTCAGGAGGCTGCAGCCAGCTATATTCACGGGTGAAGAGAAACCCTTGGATGCTGAGCAATGGTTGACCGACACATCAACTTGCTGAATGCAGCCAGAGTTCCAAAGGAGAACCAAGTTGGAGGTTGCCAAGATTCAACTGAAGGATATAGCCAGGACTTGGTGGCTAGCAGAGGAGGCCATTGGAGAAGCCTGTCACTTGGGACACCTTCTCCAAGAGTTTTTACAGCATTCTTCCCTGTCACAGCCCAGAAGGACATGGAAGAGCAATTCATCAGACTTCGGCAGGGAGCAAGTCCGTGGATGAGTATGCCGCGGAGTTTCTCAGATTGAGCCCTTTGCCCCGTATATGGTGACGGATGAAGAGAAGCGGGCAAGCAGATTCCAGCAGGGATTACAGATGGACCTACAAGTATTCTTGATGCCCCAGCAGCTGAAGACATATTCGGAAGTCCTTACCATCGCTCGAGAAGTAGAGCGTGGACTGGAGAAGAAGAGATTGAGTCAGATGAGGAACCAGGCCATGAAGAGGCCTTTTGAGTTGATGGATGAGGAGGATGCAGATAGGGCAACCAAAGGCCCAGTGATCAAGAGACCATCCCAAACTCCTCTTCCTCAATCACATGCAATTTCTGCCCACAGGCCCGGATATTATAAGAGGGATTGTCGGTGGCCAATGGACTATGTTTGGCATGTGGATCAGGGAGTCATGAAGTTAGGGATTGCCGGTTCAGAAGGGTAGAGAATGTGGCTCCAGTCAGACCAGCTCTTCCAGCTCCAGCACGTCCAGCTCCAGCACTTCCAGCGCCGCCACTGAGGAGGAACCCTGAACCTGTTGATCGAAGAGTTCCACTTCCACCCCAACGGTATGATCATCAGTATAGGGGATGAGACCGAGGGCAGATCAGAGGAGAGGTCAGTTCACATCATGGCAGCAGAGGCCTCAGATGATGCAGCAGAGTAGGAAGACAGTATCCAGACCAGGAGCCTTGAGGACATCATGGTAACCTCTACCCCATATCTTGTATTTGAGCTGATTATCTTTCTTAATATTTCTTTTGTCATTTTATCATTGTTCATTCTAGTCCTTCCTGTATTCATCTTATCCCCTGTTTGGTTTATGAAGTCTTTATTCGTGCCTTCGTCCTTCTTGTGTTCAATTTGCCCTTAGTGAAATTGCGAGGACGCAATTTTTGTAAGGTGGGTGGATTGTAATACCCCGTCCCCGGAATACGTACTTCCTTTCGTATTCAGTTTTTCGACTGTATTTTTTTGATTTACTTTCCGTATTTGACCGATTTTAATTTTAAATATCGTTTCCCAATATATCAGATTTTATGTGATTTTCTGGAATTTTCTGGAATTAAAATAAACTTCTTCAAAACCGGTGTCGACCAGTGCCGCTGATCGATTCCCGAATTTTTTTATCTTACAAACTGTTTAGAATTTCTAAATGATCCTTTAGACTTTATTTCTTAGAATTATATTTTCTACCTACATTCTTTTCTGAAGATTTTACGATTTTATGAAAATTCCAACGGAGTCGGTAAATAACTGATTCCGGGATTTTTAGTTTTAAAACCATAAACTATTTCTTCAAACGAATTTCACCATGAGTCTTCAAATATTATTCTGGATTTTTGGTAAAACTTTCAGATCATTCGAGATACTTGAATTTCGGACATTTTTCCAATAATTGCAAAATTCCTCAATTCCCACAAATGCCACCTCATTTCCACTCACTCTCTCTCTCCCATGGCCGGCCAAGTGGCCAAGTGAGGGGCACCTCACCCTCTCTTTGTCAAGCCCCTATTGGCTAAGAGAGGACACTCATCCCTCCCCATTTGCACAAAGCCCCCTCTCATCTACACTATTGCTCCTCCTTTACAAAACCAAAATCATATATAAATCAATCCTTTTCATTTCTTTCCCTTTTCTCCACTTCTCCAAAAGAGAAACCCCCTTCACCAAGATCCCTCCTCCCTCTCAGACTTCAAGAGCTTCATCTAGGGCATCCCAAGACTTCATCTTCAACCTCCAACTCCCAAGCAACACCAAGATCACCTTCTCCATCTCAAGCAACAACTAGTTGTGGATTTAACCATCATCTCCACCTTGGATCAAGCTCCAAATTGAACGGTTCCAAGTGAGTATCTTTACTCACCAAGATATGTTCCATTCCTAGTATACTTGTACCCCCATATCTTGTGCTCACATGTCATAAAAATCACATTTTTATCATCAAGAACAACCCCAATTTCTGTTCTGTAAACTGCTCCCCGACACCTATTAGTCGACTTGACCTAGAACCTAGTCGACTAGAACCCTTAGCTGGAACTTAGCTTTTCTGGAAAAACACAGTATTAGTCGACTTACCCCAATTATTAGTCGACTAACCCCTTCTGGAAATAAATCTCAACTCTCTGGAAATCCCTATTAGTCGACTCCTGAATTCACCTAGTCGACTAACCCTCCTTAGACCAGAAACTCAACTCTAGGCCCCAGTCGACTTAAGCCTAATTTATTAGTCGACTTGAACCCCCTAGTCGACTAACCATTTTTTCCTTAGTCGACTAATGTTTCCTGAAACAGAAACCCCAATTCTCTGTATCCAAGACTTAGTCGACTTGCGTGTCTGTTAGTCGACTTGAGACCTATATTAGTCGACTAATCCCTTGACCCTAGTCGACTCCTGAAACAATCCCAACTCTCTGGTGCACAGATTTAGTCGACTATACAAGACTGTTAGTCGACTAATCCCACTTGTAGTCGACTAATCCTTCCACCTAGTCGACTAATTCTGCCTGTATGTCTTAGATGATTTCTTTTCTAAATTAGATCTTGTCGTTGGTTTATGTGTTATGCATTATGCATATGTTTCTTGTACTTCATGACTGGTACTTTAGGACTTATTGCTTAATGGATCTTACCTTATATTACTACAGGACTTGTTAATTAACATTATCAACCACTTGTCAACTTTATGTTCTCTTTTAACACATGTATGTCACCTAACCATACCACTACCTTGCTAGACCCTATTGTTATGACATGACTGACCCGGCCTATTATCAAACTACTGTTATGTTTCATTTCTTGTTATACATCACACCCGCGTCATGCTATCTTGTAAAACCAAGCATGATACACTTAACTTGTAATTATTATGTTACGGGAATCCTGTCTTGTTTATGGACTAAGTGCCACACCACACTCGGTGGGGGCCACCTCTAGAATCCACTCCCTCAGAACAAAGTGCCACATGGAACAAAGTGCCACACCACACGGTGGGGGCCACCTCTTGAATCTGTGGGGGGCCACCTCTTGAATCTGTTGGGCTATTACCGTTATGACTGTTTATTCCCGTAATCTGATAATCTAAGTAAACTACAACTTGTATGGGTATGGGAGGAAGTGATGGATGCCGGAATGATACCTTGCTTATAGTAATGGGATATTATATTGACGATAACTGTTAGTGGGACTTTGGGCCCACATAATATGACTGTTAGGGGACCCTTGGGCCTCCAAACTGGTTCCAGGTGTATGGAAACTACTATAAGAAGTGTTATCAGTTCTCCATCGGCTTCCGTTAACAAAACTCGAATAGCTTATATATGGATGTATGTGAGTTGGGATCGATACCGAGACACATACCTAGATATATGGGTTAGGCGAGTAATAATAATAATAGATGTCAGTTATGTTCTCCGTTATAGTTACTGTTATGAGTACCAGCTATGATTCCTGTCTTAGTTCCTGTTATGACTATTATTTACTGTCGTGATTCCAGTGATGATTCCGGTTTTGGATTATGTCTTTTTCATTATGATTCATGTCTTCTTGTTATGTATTCTCGTTATGACTACCGTATGATTTGCAACTCTGATTTTTATGCTTGGATTACTGTGGCATGAGATAGAGGTATATAGATGAGGGTTCCTTGTTTGGATTATTCCTTCGATGTACTGGTTTCATGGGACAGTGACTTAAGTATATACAATCACTTTGCTTGTAATCAGCTTTACCTTGTATTCCCTGTTTTATGATTACTTTATATTCGTTCATCTATACCATACTTGTGTTTTAACCCCTATTCATGTCTCTTAGCCACTTGGCTGTAGTTCATTTACTGTTGCATGTCTTGATCCCTTGGATTTGCACATTCAGATTCCGTAGCTGGATCGAAGTGGAGCTGTCCACAGTAGATCGAGCTTTCCTTTTGGGCAGGCAGCCTAGCTCTACTTCCTTTGCACCGGACTCCTCTTTTGACTCACGGGATCTTCATCCTCCTCGTGAGCCTTTTGTATCTCTATTGTATATTTCACTTTGACTTGGTTGTGATGACTGATACATGTAATATGTAATGTTTATCATACACTGTGATGACTTTGTGTCTGTACTTTTATGTTGGCATATGTTTGTATACCACGCTTCGTGTTGTACCCTGACTCTTGCTTGTACTTTTATGCTTAGCGTATATACGTGGGGGCTTCCTCTGACCTACGTATATACGTTGCAGTGACGTCCCCGTATCGTGGAATCGGGAGCGTTACAATTGCCGATTGCCGATCGCCCCGAATGCTGATCGCCGATTGCTCCTTTTTTTGACCTCATAGTAAACGAGGCTATTTATAGAGGTCCTAGGGGTGAACGTGCCCCCTACAAACGCTCCACAATGAGGGACAACTTTCCCGCTACATGGGCGGTAACTAACCCACGTGCCTGCTAAAGACACGCCACGATGGGGGCTGATTCCCCTTACGTGTGGGCAGTGATTGGTCCCTTACCAAGGCGGTTATAACTGAGACGCGGGTTTTAGACCTTTGCGTCTTGAGGCTGAGACGCGGGTGTCGAGCCAACGCGCCTTGATGCTGAGACGCGGGTGTCGAGCCAACGCGCCTTGATGCTGAGACGCGGGTGTCGAGCCAACGCGCCTTGATGCTGAGATGCCGGTGTCGAGCCAACGCGCCTTGATGCTGAGACGCGGGTGACGAGCCAACGCGCCTTGATGCTGAGACGCGGGTGATAGTCCCTCGCGTCTAGAGCTTGAAACTTTGCTTTTAAATGGCTTGTCCTCCAGTAACTTTTGGACAGCCTACACGGTCGACCGGCCCGGTCGACCCAAACAAACAGAGAGCTCTGCTCTCATCCTGGTCGACCGTCCCGGTCGACCGTCCCAAGATGCCAAACGTGCACAGATTTGTGCACGTCGGTCGACCGACCTCAGCCCTAGTCGACTAGTCAGGTTACTAGTCGACTTGGTTGAAGCCTGGAACAGAAAATTTGGTACACATATTTAAAAATTCTTTATCTTTTCTAAAAATCACCAAAAATAGTTTTATCATTTGCATTGATATATAACATGTGGTAAAAAGTTTAGCTCAAATATCAATCAATATGAACTATTTTTGTGTCTTATCATTTTTAACCAAAAACCAAAAACTGTATTTTCTAAAACTTGAATTTTGAGTAGAAAATATGTTTTGTCCAAAACTCTTCCAAATACAAAAACATGATATTTAAACAACATTTAGGCATGATGTATATAGATATAATCCTATATACATGAAATATATATATATCCATGTTTTTGACATTAATTCCAAAATATGTTTTGTCAAAAATACCAAAACATAAAACACATGAATAAGTAAGTCAAAACTAAGTTTGTCTAGGAAATTAAAGCATGCATGTATATAGAAACAAATCATATATACATTAAACCATGTAAACTTGTTTTGATATAATATCTATTCATGCAAGCCAAGATCGGTTAAACCAAAACCGAAAACTAAAACATGAAACGTGTGTGTTGTGAACTTGAGCTATCATACTATTCTAATCTTTACAATTTGGATCTAACACAAAACTAAACTAGGATACCTAAGTCTTCTTGTAGAGCGCAATCTCCAAGCCGACTCGATCCAGAACTCTTTGATCCACCGAGCAAGTGCTATAT
This sequence comes from Agave tequilana, assembly GCA_038442645.1. NCBI lineage: Eukaryota > Viridiplantae > Streptophyta > Magnoliopsida > Asparagales > Asparagaceae > Agave > Agave tequilana. The sequence continues at coordinate 6,416 of JAVJIF010007594.1, forward strand.
ATGATCTTTGACGCTCGGGCTCTTGAATCAACATGTGAAAGATGTGTGGAAGCTTTCACCAACTAATATCTTGATTAATGATCTGAAACTTAAACATCACAAGATAATTAGTACACATAACTACATGAGTTAATCATCATCAAAACTAGAGTGGAAGGCCTTCGGGCCAACAATCTCCCCCTTTTTGATGATGACAAAACTCATGGAGTTATATATGCATGGATTAAAGTTAAGCTTCAAAGAAGCTCTCCCTTAACTCATGCATAGGATAAACAACTAATAAATGGCTCTAGATACCAATGAAATTATAAAACAAATAAACATGTTCTAGATACCAATTAGCAAAAACAAATAAACATGCTCTTGATACCAATTATTAGCAAAAACAAATAAACATGCTCTTGATACCATTGAAAATCTTTAAAAAATAAACATGCTCTTGATACCAATTAAACTAAACATAACATGCTCTAGATACCAATTAAACACAATATATGCAAAACAAAACTCTTGATCTCTTTTACAAGCTCTTGATACCAAAACTAAGCAAGCTAAACATGTTCTTTAAATATGCTTTGGATACCAATTGAACTTAATAAACATTAAAACATAAAACATGCATATGCAAACATGCATGCATATAAACTCAAATTCTTCTCCCCCTTTTGTCAATCATCAACAAAGGGGTTTAAAATAAAACTAATAAAAACATAAAAAGAAATTCTTCTTTTCCTTATTTACAAAACTAATGAAAACATATTCTTTTTATATTCAAAACAAGGAATCAAAAACAAGGGATGTTCTTCCCTTTTTTTTTTGTCTAAAACAAATATGATACCAATTAGAAGAAATGTGTCAAGGAAGTGCATATTGATACCATTAAAAATGAAACTATACCATTGAAAAACAAAAATCTTGATACCAATTGATAAGTAAACAATCATCATATCAATTGTAAATAAACAATTTTGATATCAATTGAAATTAAACATAACAATTTTGAATTTCTAAACATAAATTTTGATACCAATAGAATTAAACATAGATCTTAATACCAAACAAATTTGATTTTGATACAAATTTAAATTATTGCCAATTGAAATTATTATTTTCTATCATAAAGTAAGGGAGTGGAATACTAAATACCAATGAAAGAAACAATAAAAAATTTTCTCCCCCTTTATGAAATACCAATAAAAACTATGATAAGGCTCGAATCAAGATACCAATTGAAAACTAAATCAATTGAAACAAAGTTGGATCTCAAGCTTATCATCATAAACAAGGTTTGTGCTTAAAGATATAGGGATATAGTAAGCACAAATAAAACATATACATATGTATAAAAAGATAGATACCAATTAAAATTGATATTCTTTGAAATGCAAGCATACATATACAAGAATATATGAGTATATAAGAAATGTTAAGATTGATACCAATGAAAGAATTCAATGATACCAATTGAAACAACAATAAGATCAAGTGTATATCTTATATTCTACCACCCATTTCATGTTCAAGTTTACTATGATTTTCACTATAAAGCATACATGAGCATGATCTCCCATCCAACCGCCCTTCGATGGTAGGGGTTTTCAAAAATAGGTTTACAAATATAGTATGTTTGAAAACTACTACAAGGAAGAATATCACAACTAGTTATATGAATCAACTAGTACGAGATTCTTCAAACAAGGAATAATAAAATTATTTTTCATGAAGACACATGTAAACCACATGGCACTAAAACACTCAAAATCCATATAGCACAAATGGTACTCATGAAAACTAAGTCATGAGAAAACATTAAATAAGGTGAGTGTACAAGTGTTGTGAGAAACATATCAACATGAAAATGGACAATCAAGCTCAATATTGAAAACATGAAATACATCTAAGATGTGAAATCTGAAAATCACCTAGAGGGGGGGGTGAATAGGTGATAATGCTAATCAATGGACAAATTTAAAAATTAAGATGTAACAATCACCACACAAGATTCACAAGATGAATGAAAGCAAGTAAATATAGCAATAATGATGATAAGCAAGTAATGAGTGCAAGAATGTAAACCAATCGCAAACACAAGGATATGTTATCGAGGTTCGAGCACCCAGCTCTACTCCCCGCCTTCCCCAGAAGGATTCTAGCTACTTCCACTATCACAAAGAAATCACAATTACACCGGAGTACCCAACTCCACAATCTCGATTACAAGCAATTTCTGAGTAGTCAAAGGACCACAAACTCTCTCTTTCAAATGTCTCTTCCTTACAAAAGGTCCTTGAGAAAATGAGTAGGAATGAAGCTCTTGTTGTAAGTGAAGAAAGAAAATTAAATCAGAGAGTATTTCAAAACCACTTCAGAAAATGAGAGAGAATTTCAGCACAAAAATCAAGAAACAAATCTCTTTTGAAAGCCTTAAACTTTTGAATTTTTCTTGCAAAAATTGTTGTTAACAAACTCTCCCCAACACCCCTATTTATAGGAGAGGCTAGGGTTAAGGGATAAAACATAATTAGGATTAATCAGAGAGTATTAGGTTTGAAATATATCCCTTAAACCAATTTTAAACACAAGAAGACAAAATAAAACAGCTCATTAAAAACTGCCCGTTACTGTTCAACGGATAGTTCGGTCGACTGGCCGGTCGACCGCACGTTCAAAATTATGACAGTTGCAGGCCAGCGGTCGACCGCCCGGTCGACCCAATCTATCCGAGAGCAGACTGAGTTACAGTCGGTCGACCGTGCGGTCGACCGCACAAACGTGCACACTGATACATGTACACCCAGAACTACAGTCGACTGGGCCGGTCGACCGGCCAAACCTGTCATAGGTCCGGTCGACTGTCCGGTCGACTGGTTCAGGTCAAAAACCAGTTTTTGGATAGAAAATCAAAAGGGATTTTGATTTTGACAAAAATACTTTTGAACAGGGATTAGCATAAAACATAAATATATATCTGTAGGCAAAATCTTGTATGTAAAATATTTTTGTATAAATTATAAGAAATTATTTTGGATTAAGTATGTGCGCAAAAATGTGTGTGATAGAGCTTCAAACCTATCCACTATTCTTTAACAAACTATAAATCTAAAAATAAAAGAATTAAAGACTTCTTGAGCAATCTTCAAGTCTTTGAGCCATGCTATCCTTGCTAGAGCCTTCTTCTTCTATGATCCTTTCTTGATGTGCAATATGCCTTCATAGCTTTATAAAGCTAGAAGTTGTTGCAATAGCAAGCAATGCCCTCCAAACATGGTACTTATCCTGAAACTTATCTTAAGCAAATTCATTAGTACCAAATAGCTCTTATTTGGTTTGTCATCATCAAAACATAAAACAATTGGAGAGTGTAACCTCTTGGGCCAACAATCTCCCCTTTTTGATGATGACAAAACAAATAGGCTATAAACAAAAATATAGGGGAGGAGAAAACTCCCCCTCATTATGCTATATGAAAAACACAATAATTTATTGAAAACAAAAAAAAAATGCTCTAGATACTAATTGAAACTAATTGAAACAATAATGAAAATCACATACTAACAAAACACAAGAATTCTCAAAAACGCATGAAAACAAAACAAGACAACAAAAACTCATATAAACTCATATGGAACCAAGACCATATAAATTTATTTTTGTCCATGTAAACTTATTCTCCCCTTTTTGTCATACATCAAAAGGGTTATGAATCACATGTCTATTCAATAACACAAACATTAAGTTCTCCACAATAAACGAGAATTTAGCAAAATCAAGTGGTTTAGTGAAAATATCGGCTAGTTGTAAATCCGTAGAAACATAATCAATATCTATATCTCCTTTCTCAAAATGATCTCTAAGAAAGTGATATCTAATCTCAATGTGCTTGTCTTACTATGTTGATTTGCATTCTTAGTCAAATGTATAGTACTAGTATTATCACAAAATATTTTTATATGATCAAAATGCAAATCAAAATCAAGGAGAGTATGTTTCATCCAAAGGACTTGTGCACAACAAGCCCCCGCGGCAATATACTCCGCCTCGGCGGTTGAGAGTGCTACGGAATTTTGTTTCCTAGAGGACCATGAAACAAGACAATTACCAAGAAATTGACATGTCCCACTAGTACTCTTTCTATCTACTCTACAACCCGCATAGTCGGCATCCGAATAACTCGTCATTGAGAAATCTCCGGTTTTCGGATACCATAGACCCATCCCAATAGTGCCCTTAATATAACGAATAATGCGTTTTACCGCAATAAGATGGACTCTTTAGGACACGATTGAAATCTAGCACAAAGACACACACTAAACATGATGTCCGGCCTACTTGCCGTTAATATAAAAGACTTCCTATCATGCTTCTATATAATTTAATATCAACATTTTACCTTGGTCATCTTTATCAAGCTTGGTTGTAGTTGCCATGGGAGTGTTGCAAGTCTTTGAGCCTTCAAGTCCAAACTTCTTTACGAGTTCCTTTGCGTACTTGGCTTGACTTATGAACGTCCCGTTTTGCAATTGCTTGATTTGGAGTCCAAGGAAGAAATTGAGCTCACCTATTGAAGACATTTCAAATTCAAGTTGCATGACCTTTTCAAAATCCTTGCATAAAAGCTCATTAGTAGAACCAAAATTATATCATCTACATAAATTTGCACAATTAATATATCATTATCAACATGCTTAGTAAATAGAGTTGTGTCTACTTTGCCTTTAACAAATCATTTGAAATTAGAAAACTAGAAAGCCTTTCATACCAAGCTCTAGGAGCTTGTTTCAATCCATATAAAGCTTTATCAAGTTTGAAAACAAAATCGGGATGAATATGATCAACAAAACCGGGAGGTTGAGAAACATAAACTTCTTCATTAATAAAACCATTCAAAAATGCACTTTTCACATCCATTTGAAAAAGTTTAAAATTTTTGAAAGATGCAAAAGCTAGTGTCATCCGTATGGCTTCAAGCCGTGCTACGGGTGCAAAGGTCTCCTCAAAGTCAATTCCTTCAACTTGAGTGTAACCTTGGGCCACTAACCTAGCTTTATTCCTAATGACATTTCCGGACTCATCCATCTTGTTTCTAAAGATCCACTTAGTACCAATTATTGGTCTATCGTGGGGCTTAGGAACAAGGTGCCAAACTTGGTTGCGCTCAAATTGATTGAGTTCCTCTTGCATGGCAAGCAACCAATATGGGTCCGTCTCGGCTTCGAGAATGCCTTTGGGTTCAAAATGAGAAATGAAAGCAAGTTACCACATAGGTCATGGAGTTTGGAGCGTGTTGTGACTCCTTTAGATGCGTCACCTAAGATGAGCTCCATAGGATGATTTGAAGCGTATCTCCAAGCTTTAGGAAGCAGTTGAGAGCTTTCCTCTTTATCCTCTTGAACATCACCAATTGATTCTTGCTTTTCTTCTTGAGCGGGTGAGTCCTTCAAGGATAGTCTCTCCATGTCTTCACCTAATGGTTCAATCTCTACAACATTCTCAACAACCACATTAGATTCTTCAAACTTAACATGCATGGTTTCTTCAATAGTAAGTGAAGATCTATTAAAAACTCTATATGCTTTGCTAGTAGAAGAATATCCAATAAAGATAACTTCATAAGCCTTAGCATCAAATTTACCCAAATTCTCTTTAGTATTTAAAACAAAACACTTGCATCCAAAAACTTTAAAATATGCAACATTAGGTTTTCTAGAATGATACATTTCAAAAGATGTTTTGGAAGAATTTTTACACATATAAATACGATTTGAAATATAGCATGCGGTGTTTACGGCCTCGGCCCATAAATATTGAGGGAGGTCATATTCACTTATCATTGTCCTAGCCATCTCTTGAAGTGTTCTATTTTTCCTTTCTACAACTCCATTTTGTTGTGGAGTCCTAGGACAAGACATTTCATGCTTTATTCCCTTTTCATCACAATAAGTCATGAAGAGTTGGTTAACAAACTCACCACCTCTATCACTCCTTATTCTCAAAATCGAAAGACCTTTTTCTTTTTCAAACCTTTTTCGAAAGATTTTGAAATGTGAAAATGTTTGATCTTTACTTTGCAAGAAGAAAACCCAAGTGAAACGGGAAAAATCATCAACTAAAACAAATGCAAATCTACTACCATTTAAACTTTTAGTTTGTGTTGGTCCAAAAAGATCCATATGAATTAGTTCTAAGGGCCTAGTAGTCATGATATCCTTAATTGGTTTGAAGGAAGACTTGGTTTGTTTCCCAAGTTGGCACGCACCATAAATGCGGTCTTTCTCAAACTTCAAGTAAGGTATACCCTTTACTAAATCCTTAGAATTAATTCTAGCAAGATGGTCAAAAAATGCATGTCCTAATCTTCTATGCCAAAGCCAAGAATTTTCATCAAAAGCATTCAAGCATTTAGTAGAACAATCTAAATTAAGCATGTCAATGATATAAACATTATTGTCACGAAAACCGGTAAGAATACAAACATCGGATTTAACATCAAAAATCTTGCAAGAAGAATCATAAAAACAACTTTAAGTCCACGGTCACAAAGTTGACTAATGCTAAGCAAATTATGTTTCAAACCATCTACTAAAACAATATTCTCTATAATAGGAGATGCACCAATTTGAATGTTACATATACCGATGATAGTTCCTTTGGAGTCATCCCCGAAGGTGACGGAGCCACCTTCCATGTACCTTGATAGGGTTGTAAAGTTGTTGATATCCCACGTCATATGTCTTGAACAACCACTATCAAGGTACCACCGCTCCCTACGTCTTGGAGTCTTGGTGTGTACCTACATCAAATAATTTAGGACTTGATTTTGGTACCCACATTTTCTTGGGTCCTAGGGGGTTAGTTTCATTAACCCAAACAAGATTATTTGATCTATTAACTTGGTCATAGCAAAATTTAGCTAAATGTCCATTTTTACCATAATATGTGCATCTATATACTCTACCATATTTGAAAGCATAATGAGTGTGTGATTTGTGAGCATGAGAGTTGTGAGCATGAAAAGATTTAGCATGTGTAGTGTGAGCATGAGTAGACTTACATGTGAGGTGTGCTTTTTAGAAATCATGTTCTCAAGTTTCTTTGTATTAAAAGCACAATCATTTAAAACTTTTTCAAAATCATTTATTTTAGATTTAAAAGAAGAAATTTCTTTTTCATCAACAATAGGAGATTTTCCCTTACAAGAAACCTTGTAGGCATTAAACTCATTTTGAAGAGAAATAAGATTAGAAGAAATATCATCTTTTTCTTTAGAAACCATAGCAAGTTGATTTTTAAGAAAAGCAACTTCTTTTTGTAATTTAAAACATTCAATTTTTTTATTGTCATAAGTTTCAGAAAGTTCAACAAAGGCATGTACAAGAACTTCCTTACTTAGTTCATCATCTTCATCATCATGAGATTGAGGGGTTACCTTAGGAGTGTTTGCCATGAAACACATGTTCGCCGTATCCACCTCTTCTTCGGACTCGCTCTCCGAATCCCACGTTGCCTTGTATGCTTTCTTTTCCTCCGGCTTCTTTGGCTTGAAGGAGGAAGTCATCTTTTTCTTAAACTCCGGGCAATCCGCCATGATATGTCCGGGTTTGCGGCAATTGTAGCAAATGATCCTTCTCTCCTCTTTGCCTTCAAATTTCTTCCGGAAGTTGAGCTTGTTCTTCCGGTACAACCTCTTGACATTCCGCACAAGTAGAGTTAGCTCCTCATCATCTTCTTCGTCTTCTTCATCGTCATCATTGGTGGATGAAGTCTTGAAGGCTATGGATTTCTTCTTTGAAGTAGTGGCCTCTTCTCTTGCCTTCTTCTCCATCTCATGGGTCTTTAGGTTCCAATGAGACTAATGTGGTCCATCTCGTCCTTGTCGTTCAATTCTTTTAAGGTGGTTGCCTTTATCTCCCATGAAGACGGAAGAGCCCGAATCACTTTCCGCACCTTTTGATCGTTGGAGATGTCATCACCTAAGGAAGAAAGACCATTAGTGATTTTAGTAAACCTTGTAATCATACTATCAATAGACTCATCATCAATCATTTTAAATGACTCATATTGGGACCTCAAGAGATCTATCTTAGCTCTCTTGACTTGTGAAGTCCCTTCGTGTGGGACCAATAAGTGTTGCCAAATCTCATAGGCGGATTGGCAATGAATTACCCGTGTAAGGTCATCCTCATTCAAGGCGGTTAATAGGGAGTTTTGGGCCTTGGAGTTAGCCTCATATTCTCTAAAGTTGAAGTCGGTCCAAGTGCTCTCATCACCATCGGGTGCTACATAGGGTTTGGTCAAGGACTTGGCCACTAAGCTACCCAAAGATTGCAAAAATATAGTCATCCTAACCTTCCAAATAGGGAAATTAAGTCCATCAAATTTAGGAGGGATTTTAATGTTATCGGCCATGTTTACTAGTGTATGAATGTATGAATGAAAATGTTGATTAGCAAATTTTAAGGATCTCTCTATGGATGTTAAGCCAAAACCTAGAGTCCAGGCTCTGATACCAATTGAAAATCACCTAGAGGGGGGGGGGTGAATAGGTGATAATGCTAATCAATGGACAAATTTAAAAATTAAGATGTAACAATCACCACACAAGATTCACAAGATGAATGAAAGCAAGTAATATAGCAATAATGATGATAAGCAAGTAATGAGTGCAAGAATGTAAACCAATCGCAAACACAAGGATATGTTATCGAGGTTCGAGCACCCAGCTCTACTCCCGCCTTCCCCAGAAGGATTCTAGCTACTTCCACTATCACAAAGAAATCACAATTACACCGGAGTACCCAACTCCACAATCTCGATTACAAGCAATTTCTGAGTAGTCAAAAGACCACAAACTCTCTCTTTCAAATGTCTCTTCCCTTACAAAAGGTCCTTAGAGAACAATGAGTAGGAATGAAGCTCTTGTTGTAAGTGAAGAAAGAAAATTAAATCAGAGAGTATTTCAAAAACCACTTCAGAAAATGAGAGAGAATTTCAGCACAAAAATCAAGAAACAAATCTCTTTTGAAAGCCTTAAACTTTTGAATTTTTCTTGCAAAAATTGTTGTTAACAAACTCTCCCCAAACACCCTTATTTATAGGAGAGGGCTAGGGTTAAGGGATAAAACATAATTAGGATTAATCAGAGAGTATTAGGTTTGAAATATATCCCTTAAACCAATTTTAAACACAAGAAGACAAAATAAAACAGCTTATTAAAAACTGCCCGTTACTATTCAACGGATAGTTCGGTCGACTGGCCGGTCGACCGCACGTTCAAAATTATGACCGTTGTAGGCCAGCGGTCGACCGCCCGGTCGACCCAATCTATCCGAGAGCAGACTGAGTTACAGTCGGTCGACCGTGCGGTCGACCGCACAAACGTGCACACTGATACATGTACACCCAGAACTACAGTCGACTAGGCCGGTCGACCGGCCAAACCTGTTATAGGTCTGGTCGACTGTCCGGTCGACTGGTTCAGGTCAAAAACCAGGTTTTGGATAGAAAATCAAAAGGATTTTGATTTTGACAAAAATACTTTTGAACAGGGATTAGCATAAAACATAAATATATATCTGTAGGCAAAATCTTGTATGCAAAATATTTTTGTATAAATTATAAGAAATTATTTTGGATTAAGTATGTGCGCAAAAACGTGTGTGATAGAGCTTCAAACCTATCCACTATTCTTTAACAAACTATAAATCTAAAAACAAAAGAATTAAAGACTTCTTGAGCAATCTTCAAGTCTTTGAGCCATGCTATCCTTGCTAGAGCCTTCTTCTTCTATGATCCTTCCTTGATGTGCAATATGCCTTCATAGCTTTATAAACCTAGAAGTTGTTGCAATAGCAAGCAATGCCCTCCAAACATGGTACTTATCCTGAAACTTATCTTAAGCAAATTCATTAGTACCAATAGCTCTTATTTGGTTTGTCATCATCAAAACATAAAACAATTGGAGAGTGTAACCTCTTGGGCCAACAAAATCACCAAGCAAACATGAAATTCATCATAAATGTGAAATCACTTAGAAAACATGAAATTCATCTAGAAAACATGAAATTCATCCAAACGATTTAAACTTCAAGGCATATGTATGTCATGTACAAACCAAGGTATACATACATATCCTAAACACAATGAGTCCACAAAAGTATATGCATGAAGGCACGTGGCTCAAGGATGTATATGTATAAATGATAGTTTGGACAAGATGAACATATACATGAAGTTAAAACAAAATATGTAAAATGATGAATATAAGTCAAATGCAAGAATCATCAAAACTAGACTATACTAGTACATCAAGTGAATACAAATGAGCGTTCAAGCACAAACATATATAAAGGTCAATTTGTAGCTCACTAGTTGTACAAGTATAAATCCTAGTTTTAATGAAAACTAACATTAAAGCAAGTAGTCAAAACATGAAGCATAAAACGGGTCAACACGATCAAAATAATCAGAAACATGAATTATTAAAATAAAAAGCCATAGTCAACCATATGATTAGCATGACAAAGACATGTGCATTAGATCTATGATAAACATGATAGCTAAAATATAAAGAGAACACAAAATATGGGTTCATACTAAACATGGGTGTCTCAACAACTAATCATGTAAAGCATAAGTCTAATTAACATGACAAATATCATACTAATCATGAAACAATAAAACATGAGTCATCAAACAAAACATCATACAATCATAAACATCCAAATGGTCATAATGCATATGCATGTGCATTAGATCTAGGGCATACATGTTAGTTCTAAACAAGGTGAGAACACTAAATATAGATCCATATGAAACATGGGTGCTCAAGTAACTAAACATGTATAACACTAATCTAATCAACATGACATAAGCATAATGAACAATAAACCAAGACATGCTATAGAATGATGAACATGAAAAGCATGCAATTTAAAAAATGGGAGTTAGAGAATGATACCAAACCGATGAAGGTGCATCTCTAGTTCTCCAAACCAATGGTGGTCCTCTCCACCAAATCCCCTTGAGAGTGAAGCATCCAAATGGTTCTCTTTTAGGCTTAGAACGCATCCACCTCAAGGCACCAATACTCTCACGTGATGCGAGAGCTCCCACCTACATCAAAAGTCAAGGAGGTGGTTTTTGGTACCCATTTCTTTTGGTCCATAGGGGTTAGTTTCTTTTCTAACCCAAACAAGATTAGTTGCTAAATTTTCATGATAAATACGATCATAACAAAATCTAGCAAGATGACCTTTTCGGCCACAATGTGTACATGTGTACACATGAGCATACATGTCATGGTTGTGTCCGTGGAAAGCATGTGTATGCCGTGAAGGGTGTGCATGTAAAGTTGGAACTTGTTTCTTACGAACCAAGGATTCCAAACGAGTGTGGTTCATGGCACAATGGCTCAAAGTGGAGCCCAAACTATCAACACTCATCTTCAAAACATTTATATCTTTTTCAATAGTGGAAGATAAAGTGGAGCATGCAATAGGTGTGCAAGAAGAAGAAGCTATACTAGCATGGCACACATGAGAATCAATATCAATTTTTAAAGATTCATTTTTCTTTAAAACCATATCCAACTCTTTTGTAATTGAATCAATTTTATTTTTCAAGATAAGGTTATCTTTAAAAGTAAAATCCAATTTTGAAGATAAAATCTCATTGTGCTTCACAACATCATCACAATCATTTTTGCTTTTTAAACCTTCAATCTCATTAAGGGTAAGGTCTAGTTGAGATCTTAGTGAGTCACATTCACTAGTGATCTCTTCCTTCTCTTGCAAAACCAATTCAAAATTAGAACACAAATCCTTTAATTCATTTTTCAAAACAAGGTTGTCCTCTTTTAAAAGATTGTGTTTTTCTAATAAATTTTCAAGCTTTTGAGCAAGTTCCAAATTTAAAGTTTGAACTTCAAAACAACCATGGCAATAGGAACTAGAGCTATCATCTATTTGAGAATCCGATTGTACCTCAAGGGAGTTATTCCCTTGGATCATGAAGCAATGCTCTTCGGACTTTTCTCTCATAGATCTCCTCATCTTGTTGATAATCCTTGGAAGCTCGGGAGACGTCAATAAGCTCCAAACTGCAAAAGCCGAGTCATAACGATCAAAAACCGGTAAAAGATGTTCACTAAGAGATGCTCTAAGTGCTCTAAGTGCTAATGCATTAGCCTTTTTATGCTTGCTACTATTAGGGAAGGATTCCATAGTGGAGGCTTGATAAACTAGATGTCCTAGTGATTTTAAATGCCTACTCATATTGGCCTTCCAAACATCAAGTCTAATATGGTCGAACATAGGAGGGCTATCCATGAGTGCAAACTAAATGAGTGCAAATGAACAATGCAAATGAAGATTAGCAAACCAAGATCTCACTCCTAGGTGGTTAAACCTAAATATCAGGAGCACTAGCTCTGATACCAATTGAAAAGTCACCTAGAGGGGGGTGAATAGGTGATGTGGCTAATTTGTGAACTAAATGCGGAATTTAAAAACTTAATTGCAATACACTCAAGTGTGATCAACAAATGATGCACACACAACCAAGCCAAGCAAATATGAATGCACAATATAAATAATTGCAAGGCACAAAGTAAAGAGAAAGATAGAGAGAGTCAATGGATCAAGCGCAAACAACAAGATGTGTTTCGAGGTTCGAGCACCCAGCTCTACATCCCCGCCTTCGACACACGAAAGATTTCTAATCCACTAGCAAGTCCACAAAGAACTCTCACAAGGAGTACCCAACTCCTCTCTTTACAAACACAACCTCCTCCTTGAGGCAAGCTCCAATCCAACAAAACAATCACCTCACAACTTGAGGGATTAGCACAAAGCAAACAAGGATCACCTCACAACTTGAGGGATACAACCCAAGGCACAAAGCCAAACAAAGATTGGGTTTTCAACTTGGTGGTTCAAACAAGCAACCACAAACAATTTCTTCTCCCACACAAATATCCTATAGAATGAGATAGTAGATGTAGCTCAAGTGTGGAGAAAACCAATGGAGTGGAAATCAAAATCACAAAGAAAAATCCTTGGGAAATAATAGAAATCAAGATGGTGAAGTTCAATCAAAAGCTTTTCCCAAAAACCCTCTTCTTTGATTTTCCAAACCCTAGCAAAAACACCAAAAGGATTGTTCAATTCAAGTCCAAAAACTTCTTTTGATTGCAGCAAAAATACCAGAGAGTATGGAAAAATTCGCACAAAAAATCTTAGAGAAAAACTCTTGCAAATGGGGTATTTATAGACAAATCTGAAAACTAGCCGTTGGCAGCAGATTTGGCCAAAATACCACTGCCGGTCGACCGGCCCGGTCGACCGCCCAACGGTCAATTTTTGCCCGTTGATAGCTACCGGTCGACCGGCCCGGTCGACCCAAACAAACAGAGAGCTCTGCTCTCATCCCGGTCGACCGTCCCGGTCGACCGTCCCAAAGCTGCCAAACGTGCACAGATTTGTGCACGTCGGTCGACCGACCTCAGCCCTAGTCGACTAGTCAGGTTACTAGTCGACTTGGTTGAAGCCTGGAACAGAAAATTTGGTACAAACATATTTAAAATTCTTTTATCTTTTCTAAAAATCACCAAAAATAGTTTTATCATTTTACATTGATATATAAACATGTGGTAAAAGTTTAGCTCAAATATCAATCAATATGAACTATTTTTGTGTCTTATCATTTTTACCAAAAAACCAAAAACTGTATTTTCTAAAACTTAGATTTTGAGTAGAAAATACGTTTTGTCCAAAACTCTTCCAAATACAAAAACATGATATTTAAACAACATTTAGGCATGATGTATATAGATATAATCCTATATACATGAAATATATATATATTCATGTTTTTGACATTAATTCCAAAATATGTTGTCAAAAATACCAAAACATAAAACACATGAATAAGTAAGTCAAAACTAAGTTTGTCTAGGAAATTAAAGCATGCATGTATATAGAACAAATCATATATACATTAACCATGTAAACTTGTTTTGATATAATATCTATTCATGCAAGCCAAGATCGGTTAAACCAAAACCGAAAACCAAAACATGAAACGTGTGTGTTGTGAACTTGAGCTTATCATACTATTCTAATCTTTACAATTTGGATCTAAACACAAAACTAAACTAGGATACTTAAGTCTTCTTGTAGAGCGCAATCTCCAAGCCGACTCGATCCAAAACTCTTTGATCCACCGAGCAAGTGCTATATATGATCTTTGACGCTCGGGCTCTTGAATCAACATGTGAAAGATGTGTGGAAGCTTTCACCAACTAATATCTTGATTAATGATCTGAAACTTAAACATCACAAGATAATTAGTACACATAACTACATGAGTTAATCATCATCAAAACTAGAGTGGAAGGCCTTTGGACCAACAGAATTGGATTACCAAGTTGGGGTTCAGGATCATATTCATTCTCAAGTTCAATTTTAGGAAAGAGATAACTTGTCAAACTGTCAATGTCATTTTCAAATTTTAGAGTTTGGACAAGTTCAAATGGTTGTGCTAAAATGGAATCTTATTTTTCAAAATAATATGATTCTTCGGCTCTAACAGAATGGTTAGCGACATTAGAAATGGTCAAACGATGAGAATGAAGAGTTTGGACCATCATATGTCATGATTACGAGCGATTTGAGCCTGAGTCATGGCTTCAAGCATCTTTTCATAGTTGATTGGTTCATCGTTTTGTTGCGATTGGATTTGAAAAGATGAAGTTTTGTTTTGAAATTTGTGAAAAAATTGTGAGTCCGTCAGATTTTGTGATTGTTGCTTGGACTCACGCATACTCATTTCCAAGATTGATGGTTTTCTATTTGAACTGGTAGAACTGAATATGAATCTTGAAAATATTGTGGGCAAGGTGGAGAAGGAGGACAAGTTGGTTGAAAATTAGACTCGGGGAAGGTGAATCCCCATTGACTCTGTGAAGAGTTGAAATTATTTTAGAAATTATGGTTATAAGATTGGGGGCATGAGTTATATTGATTCAGATAAGACCAATCTGGCACACTAGGTTGGTTAAAGTTATGATATGTCGGGTTGGTAATATCCGAAAAAGAGGTCGGGGTGTAATAAGGATTACCATTAAAATTGAAAAAATTATTGTAATAAGCTATATCACACAGGAAATGTCAAACACAAACAAATGAAAACAAACAAATAAGCAAACAAGTAAAAAGAAAAAAATATAACCTAAGTTAGGGTAAACCTTAGACCTAGACGACTCCTAACTGGTTAGACTGTCCACGGGAGGTATATAGCTGAATCTGACCACAAGTTAATCGGCTAGGTAGGGGTAAGATTGGTGGGAGGTATCCGCGCAAAAGTGACGGGCCTAATTAAGCCAAATCACCAGCCTTCGGGGTTTCGCCCCTTAATCCCCAACCTTAGTCACTAATTTGATAAGAGTTAGATACAAATTAACTTCCCCCTTAGGTCAGTCTCCTATTTGAGTCCGAGATATCCCTAGGGCCAACGTCTACTCAGTTTTAATTAGGCTTGGGTTAGTAAGTGAGGAGATTGTTTGTGGGCTAAGGGAGGGTAATGACCTCCCCACCTTATCTTGTTTATAGGACAAACCCTTAAATCAATTTATTGCAGTGTACAAGTATATAGAAAAAAAGTAACACTCAAGCAATATTTCATAGAAGAATGAACTTTATACTAAATGCTATGCACACATACCTTGGCACCAACACTCTTCAACAGTAAATAGAAAATGTAATGAAATAGACACATGCCTAAATGCAAAGTCTAAATCATTTTTAGCTTTTACAATCAACTTTTTACTGTTGCATTAGAAATGTATATACAGTGAGTCAAATAAGGAAATAAATGCTACAGAGATTAAATTATGCAATTCAGCCAACCTGTAGAAAATACAGGTTAGTAGTTCACTCAGATTGCCACAAGAATATCGCAAATCTGAGGGCTTCTGAGCTCTGCTTTCTTGAGTAGAGTCCAGAGCCACTTATATGTCCACTGCAGCAAAAATTTCTTGTTATTAAATCTGTACACCAAAAACAAAGAAGAAAGTTAACAAAAAGTGTAAATCTAAAAAGAGAATAACTTACCGTCCCTCCCGGCAATGACGCCAAAATTTTGATTGAAGTTGACCTGCACACAGGAATACAGAATTTCAGAACTTAAGAATAAGAAGTGCAAGGTGCTCAATACTACCATGATAGCAAGTGGCTATCCGGGTCGTGATCCACAAGGAGGGACTAGCGATGGAAGCACTTTTAGTGAGTTCTCTTTTATGCTACAATTAATGGTTAAAATTCTTCTTTAGCTTCTTAAAAGAAAAAAAAAAGAAATTGAGTTTTTAAGTTAGGAAGAAAGTGGTAGATCGAGAAGGTGCAGAAAATAGAAAATTGATATATACAAAGAAATTGAAAAGATTGATAAATGAGTTGGGGAATTGTGGTGTTGGTGATCTAAACTAAAATTAAAAGAAAAGAAAGTTAAAACTTAAAAAACTTACTTACCTCTTCGACGCTTACTTACCTTGACCCGTATCGATGATATATCTTTGTTTGAAGGCGAGCGAAGTATGACAAATAGGATCTTGGCCATTCCCGTGTTACACTATGAATTGAAGGGCAAGCTACACTACCATAGAAATGGATATCCATCACCATAAGCTATCAATGGCACTTGCAAGGGCAAGGCAACTTTGAGGCTATCGGTTTCATTTGGATCCACAAGCACAGAAGAGGGAAGTAAACGAAAACAAGAGTGAAGAAGAAAAAGAAACTTTGATTCGATTCAAATAACAATGGAAGAAAAGATCACTTACACCGGTGTCACCTTCAGTACAAGTTTGCTCTCATTCCTCCATGAAAGTATCCTCTCCTCTTAGTTATATAAAGAAAATAAAAATTACATGAAAGAAAATAAAAAACCTAAGTTATGAACTACAAATTAGCCTAAATTCTACTCTCTGCTTTGTCGTTCCCCGTTTTTGTCTTTGAGATTGTAGGTATTTATAGGAGAAATATAGAGGGTAGAGAAGTATGAAGATAAGGGAAGCTGGCTATTTTTAAATTTGAATCCTCTCCTTATCTCTAAACTTGATTTGATGTGGATATTCAGTTCTGATCTGCAGCTTATAGGCGTATTGATTGATAAATATAACTTAGCAAATGATAGAATTAGAAATAATGATGAACATAAGAGTTGTGGACCTTGAAGTCCTCTTTCTGTATCATCTTGAATCATTAGATTTGAGTTCTGGTAGAGAAAGTTATGATTCGAATACTAAAATATATCCAGCCAGAATTTGAGTCAAAATTGCTTCATCTCATCCGTTGATTTTCTCTATATCCATTTATCCCTTTGGATTTGGACTCTGTATTTGACATTATCCTCGATTGATCTTTAGCTTTAACCATTTGATTCACCAAAACTGAATTTAACAACTGGATTTGGGATCATCCTCCTCTAACTAAATAGATCTAATTAAATATGAATTTAACTGATATTTATTTGATTTTGTCCTCTTTCTCCCCATGATTATCTTCTACAAAATAGATATTTAAGACAAAAATTTAGCAGATTTATTACATGATAAATATGGATATGTAATAAAGAATAATGCATTAAATGTGTACAATCAGAAAACCAGCAGGAGATAAAGTCAGAACACAAAACAAGGAGGTGAACATAGAACACAAACCAGCAGGGAAACCAGCAGGAGTTACAGTATTTATAGGCCAAAGTCACGTTTCCACGGCATTGTTGAGTTTGTTGGGGAGTGTTTGCTCCCCCTATCTTCATACGCCCTCCCCCGTTTGGTTTTTGCCTATAAATACTGTATTTTTCAAAGAAAAAGGGACCGAAAATTAGTTTAAGTTTTTCTCTTTGTTTTTAAGGTTTAGGCTCTTTGTTAGATAGTATAGAAGTTGTATCTCTGTTTTATAATTTGTAGTTCAGTTCAAGTACCAGTGAGAGAGAGGAATAGAGTGATTTGTAATCTGAAGATTGAAGTGACATCAATAAAAGGATCAAGCTTTCTCTTCTTCCACTCCAATTCACGGTATGTCTTGCTTTATTTACATGTATTGTTTTTTCATCTTCTATAAGTTGCTAAATTTATTTTCTAGGCTCACTATTATTCCTTTCTTCAATCCTTCTTCTTTTTTAATGTTTTGATGTAAAGACCCAAT
Organism: Agave tequilana; assembly: GCA_038442645.1. Taxonomy (NCBI): domain Eukaryota; kingdom Viridiplantae; phylum Streptophyta; class Magnoliopsida; order Asparagales; family Asparagaceae; genus Agave; species Agave tequilana. Next base: position 24,619 of record JAVJIF010007594.1, read on the forward strand.
GGAATCATATGCATGCCTAAACTAAGTCTTTCTTCTTTGAAAGTGTTCTTGAAGGCACATGAGGATGGGTTTGAATTTCTAAACTTCTACTTCTTTTAAAACATCTCTTGAATTTATTTTATTTCATACTTAAAATGCTTGATGATTTAACATTCAATCAAGATGATTTCTTAAAGAAAAGAGATTCCAAACTATCTTATTTGTTTTGCTTAAAACTTTCTAAACTCAAGCTTATGTTTTTTTTTCCTATGATCAAGTTGAGGCAGTAAGAATTTCAAGAGAAGAACACATCATTGAGTAGTGAGATAGCGAGCCCAGATTTTCTTCTTATATTAAAAACAACAATTGAATCTTTAAGTTTTTTTTTTAAAAAAATCACCTTTTCCCAAGCCTTCTCTAAGTTTGCAAATTTTCTTTTAATCATTTTCCTTCTCTCCATTCTCTTTTTCAATTTATTAAAAAAAAAACACCAACTCCATTCTTGTTTACTTAACAAAAACACCAAAAAACTTCTATCGCATTCCTTCTTGTGGACATGACCCGTTAGCCCAAAACTACCCGGTAATTCTTATCACTTTCATTTTGCAATCAAATTTATTGGCGCCGTTGCTGGGAGGTAACGGTGTAATTGTTTTTTAACAAGTTTAGTATCTTGTTTCAGGGACATCAAGATTCAGATTTAGCATTCAAGCTTTGCAGAAGAAGACTTGCTATTTTGTGCCCCTACTCTCGAAAGTAGGAAACAGAATTTCAAGAAATTGCCAAAAGTTGAATTTTTGTTGGAGTACTAAAAACTCTTTTTTGCAGGACATATTGCTTGCAAAAATAAAATTTTTGTGTTATTATTCTTGCTATATCTGATATTCACAATCCCTATTTTTGGATTGTAATCCGAGTGATTGTTAATTGTTTAAAAAACATTTGGACTTGAATTCTAGGCATTTGTCTAATTATGTTTATTTTACAATTTCTATTGAAAATAGCTGGAGACAAGGTACGTATGCATAGCATATAGTTTAGGAAACATTCTTGGGTGATATTTGCTTTTGAATGTTACTTTTCTATATCTTGCACACTTTGCACAATCAATTCTAAGGGCAAAATCCAAATCAAGATAAGGTGGTGAAGTCATTACCCTTTCTTAACCTACAAACCATCTCCAAGCACGCACAACCTAAGCTTAAGTAAAATCTGATAGACGTTGTCCTTAGGGACATCTCGAACTCACTAGGAGATTATCCTAAGGGAGAAGGTGTTAGAATTTGACTCCTGCTAAATCAGTGTTTAGGAAAGGGATTGAGGGGCGAAACCCCGAAGGATGGTGGTTTGGCTTAATTAGGCCCGTCGCTTTTGGCGGATACCTCCCACCAATCTTGCCCTGACCTGGCTGATTAGCTTGTGGTCAAATGCTGCATTATACCTCCTGTAGACAATCAATAAGTTAGGAGTTATCTAGGTCAAGGTTACCTTAAACTAAGCTTGGTTGTTTACTCTTGTTGACTATTGAAAAACTTATTTGTGATTGTATTTGTGTATGCAAGTGTGGTCAAGAGACCCTAATACATCTAGGTTGACTAGAAACACATCACCACCTAAGTTTGAATCAAGACCAGATCCGGTTATGGCTCAACCGACATCTTTGCAAAATAGGTTCTATCCCATTAGAACCTCACTTCCATCTTGCATCCAACTTCCATCGGTTGGTGAATACAATTTTGAGCTCAAGCCTCAGTTCATCAACACACTCCCCAAGTTTTATGGCTTAAAGTCCGAAGATGCTTAATCTTTATAAGAAATTTGAGGAAGTATGTCTGATGATGAAAATCCCACACCTTATATATGATGCTATTAGGTTGAGATTTGTCCCTTTCGCTCTTAAGGACTTAGCCAAGAAATGGCTTTACAGCTTAGCGGCCGGCTCAATCATATCTTGGGATGGTTTCATCAAGATATTCTTAAAGAAATTCTATCCAATTCACAAGATCGCTCTCGTTAGGAAAAACATCATGCAGTTCAAGTAAGAACCTAGTGAACCGTTTTGGAGGTATTTTGAACGCTTCAAAAACCTCCTTATCTAATGTCCTTATCATGGAATAGAGAAGGGCGATACTGCCAAATTCTTTATGATGGTTTAGACTATTCTACCAAGACCCTTTTAGAAAGCATGTGCCAAGGGGGATTCTTGCAGAAAGATGAAAATGAAGGATGAGATTTATATGAGAATCTAGCTGAAAATACCATCCAATGGGAACCTACTAGTGAAACCTCGAGGAACTCAAACTCCATCTCTTCAAAAGGAGGTCTCCATTTTATTGAATCATCCATAGCTAAGAGGCTAAGTTAGCTAACCTAGAGAGAAGACTGGAAGCTTTAGAAACTAAGGAACCAAGTTCAGTCAATCAAGTCAGCCCAAACTAATTTTCAACTCCGGGCTGTACTTACTGTTAAGCCATGAATCATGTGTTTGAGGAGTATCCTGTGTTTCAAGCTAAATAACACTTTCCAGAACCGATGAGTATGGCCTTTTCAAGGCTGAACAATAATCCTTATGCGTCAACGTACAATCTGGCTAGCGAAATCACCCGAATTTCTCATGGAGTCAAAATAACAATGACTACTCACGGTCAAATCATGCAAGCCACTTCCATCATGCCAATAATTCTTCCAATCAACAACCCAACTTTTTCAATTTCCATCATAATTCTCCCATCCATCCACCTAACTTTTCAAACTATCAACAAAACTTTCCCAACCAAACTCCACAATCTTCCTTCCAGAATCCTCAACTAGAAAGAAGAATGACTGACTTTGAAAGAAACATGAAAAGATACATGAAGAACTAAGATTCTCTCATGCAAACTATACAGAGGTTAGAGGTTCAAATGAGCCAATTAGCCACTCCACAGAATGAGAGACAAAAGGTACCTTGCCTAGTCAGCCAATAATGAATCCTAGGAATTCTCAACAAGCTCATTTGGCTCAGGATCCATCATTGAATCAATATAATGTTGTTCATACATTGAGGTTGGGAAAGAAAGTTGATAATCAAGTGTCAATACCAACCAATCCCATTCAGCACAACAACAATCAAGCATCCACCTCATCTAATCCCACTCCTTTCAAATCTAACGAATCTGAAACAGATAAGTCAACCAGTTAGGTGACCAGCCTATAGTACCATTTCCTAATAGGCTGAAAAACAACAAGTAAAATCCACACATGAATAAGATAATTGAGATTTTCAATCAAGTAAAGATAAATGTTCTACTTCTTAATGCCATCCAATAAGTCCCCTCCTATGCTAAGTTTCTTAAGGACATGTGAACCAAGAAGAGAAAGACTAATGTACCCAAAAAGGTCTTCTTAGCCACTAACATTAGTGAGCTACTGTCGGGTCCTATCCCTGTCAAGTACAAGGATCCAGGTTGTCCCACCATTGCCTGCACCATAGAACAAGTATCAACTTGCTTCCATTCTCAGTTTTTCAACAACTCGGGTTGGGCAATCCTAGTCCAACTCGAGCCATTATCCAACTGGCTGACCGTTCAGTAAAAGTTCCAAAAGGAAAAATTAATGATGTCCTTATCCAGGTCGGGGAGTTTATTTATCCCGTTGATTTCATAGTTCTAGAGACACAACCTGTGTCCAATCCTAGGGCTCAAACTCCTGTTATCCTAGGGCAACCATTCCTTGCTACTGCCAATGCCATCATCAATTGTAAGAATGGGTCCATGAGATTAACCTTTGGGAACATGACTAGAGAAGTCAATGTCTTCAACCTAGGAAAACAACTCCGTGATGTTGAGGACCAAACATTTGATGTCAACCACATAAAGAACTTAACAAGTGAACACAGGGAAGAATTGGAATTAGAAATTGAGTGTGACTTCGGGTTAGAGTCTGACGACTTTAATCTTGATCAGGTTGTTGAGTCTGCTGTGAATTGGGCCTCGAACCCTATTTCACCAAATATGGAGCCAACAAATGTGTTTATCCTTCTAGTGAGCCTTCCTCTTCCTTAGAATTGAAAGCCTTACCTGCGCATTTCAAGTACATTTATCTAGGCGAACAAGAGACCTTTCCTATCATCTCCTATTTAAACGACAGGCAAGAAGAAGATCTTAAAGCAATTCGAAGAAAACATAGGAAAGCCATTGGTTGGACTATGACGATATAAAGGGATTGAGTCCAACTATAATTTAACATCGCAATCATCTCAATGAAGATGCAACACCTAAAAGAGACCCGCAGCATAGGTTAAACCCTATAATGCAAGAGGATGTTCATGCTGAAATTGTGAAACTCTTAGACAATGGGATAACCTATCCCATTTCTGATAGCCAATGGGTCAGTCCTATCCACACGGTTCCAAAGAAATCCGGTTTCACTGTAGTAAAAAACGAGAATAAAGAGTTGGTCCAAACTCGACTTCCCACGAAGATTCGAGTTTGCATTGACTATAGGAAGCTTAATGCTGCAACTCGTAAGGACCATTTCTGACTTCCCTTCATTGATCAAATGCTTGAACATTTGGCGGGCTATGAGTATTACTATTTCTTGGACGGTTACTCGGGGTATAATCAGATTCCTATTGCTCCTGAGGACCAAGAAAAGACTACGTTCACATGTCCATTTGGAACATTTGCTTATCGTTGAATGCCTTTCGGTTTGTGCAATGTCCAGCAACGTTTCAACGTTGCATGTTGAGCCTTTTTTATGATATGGTAGAACCATTCTTAGAAATCTTCATGAATGATTTCTCTATCTACGGAGATTCGTTCACTCAATATCTTCACCATTTGAACTTGTCCTCCAACGTTGTGCTGAGAAAAATCTGACACTGAACTGGGAGAAATGCCACTTCATGGTAAAACATGGAATTGTCATGAGTCATGAAATCTCCAAGAAAGGAATTGAAGTGGATAGAGCCAAGATTGAGGTTATTGCTAAGCTTCCCATGCCCAAATGCGTGAAGGATATTTGATCCTTCTTAGGACAGGCCGGTTTTTACCGAAGATTTATCAAGGATTTTAGTAAGATTGCATGACCCTTGACTAATCTGTTAGCTAATGACGTGTCCTTCACTTTCGATGCTGAATGTATGAATTCTTGAGAGAAACTTAAGAGAGAGCTTATTTCTGTACCAATCATATATGCACCGGATTGGTCTATGTCGTTCGAAATCATGTGCGATGCTTCTGATTTTGCCATAGGCGCTGTCCTAAGACAATGCATTGATAACAAGCAACACGTGATTTACTACTCTAATAGGACTCTCAACGATGCTCAATTAAACTACACTACTACTGAGAAGGAATTCTTGGTAGTAGTATTTGCCTTAGAAAAATTTTTTCCCTACCTACTAGGGTCCAAAACCACCATTTTCACCGATCATTCTGCGCTTAGGTATCTCATGATGAAGAAGGATGCCAAGGCCCGACTCATTCATTGGATCCTCCTTCTTCAAGAATTCGATCTCAAGATTCGAGACAAGAAAGGCGTAGAAAATGTGGTTGCTGACTATCTCTCACAAATCCTAAATTCTCCATGCAACGAATTTCCCATAAATGAGGACTTTCCTGATGAAATCTCTTAGCTATCTTTAGGGAACCTTGATTTGCTGATATAGTGAATTACTTTGTCACAACCAAACTCCATCTCATTGGTCCAGAAATGATATATACTGGTTCTTATCTTAAGTCCGGTATTTCTTTTGGGAGGAACCGTATCTTTTTAAGTACTATTCTGACCAAATTATTAGGAGATGCATTCCCGATGAAGAGGTTAAGAGTGTTTTATCCTTTTGTCACGAACTTGCATGCGGTGGACACTTTGGTCCCCGCAAGACTGCTAAAAAAATGCTACAAAGTGGGTTCTATTGGCCCACTTTATTCAAAGATGTTTATGAATTTTGCTAGACGTGCCCTAGATGCCAGATGGTGGGAAGGACCTCACAACGAGATATGATGCCCCTCAGCCCAATTCTAGAAATAGAACTCTTTGATGTTTGGGGCATCGATTTTATAGGTCCATTTCCTAACTCATTTGGAAACCAATACATATTGGTTGCTGTGGACTATGTGTCCAAGTGGGTAGAAGCCATTCCTAGTAGAACTAATGATAACAAAGTTATCATAAAGTTTTTTAAAAAAGAACATTTTCTCACGCTTCAGAACCCCTCGTGCTGTCATCAGTGATAATGGTACTCACTTTTGCAATAGATCCTTTGAAGCTCTTATGCGAAAGTATGACATAACTAACAAGTTATCCACACTTTATCATCCTCAAACTAGTGGGCAGGTTGAGGTCTCCAATAGATAAATCAAGCTTATTTTGGAGAAGACTGTGAATCAAAATCAGAAAGATTGGTCCACCAAACTTGTAGACGCCCTATGGGCCTACAGGATCGCTTTTAAGACGATTCTAGGGATGTCTCCTTATAGGTTAGTCTTTGGGAAGGCTTTCCACCTACCCGTTGAGTTAGAGCACCGGGCCTTATGGGCAATCAAGCAGTTGAATTTCGACTTGACTAAGGTCGGTGACCTTCGAAAATTACAAATTTCTGAATTAGAGGAGTTGAGAAATGAGGCCTATGAAAATGCTAAGATCACTAAAGATAGAGTTAAGATTTTTCATGATAAACACATCATACGAAAAACTTTTGTCCCTGGACAAAAAGACTTACTCTATAATTCTAGGTTTCATCTTTTTTCAAGAAAATTAAAATCAAGATGGAATGGGCTATTCGTTGTCAAAACCGTGTTTCCACACGGTGCTGTAGAGATCAGTGACGCCAAGAATGAAAATGACTTTAAGGTAAATGGTCAACGCTTTAAACCTTTCTTGGAACCGGTGCCGAAAAATGAAACGGCTATGGGTCCTTTCGACCCAGTGTATCAGTAACTTTCCTCTTTTCTATTTTATTTCATGCATCCATATATTTCTTTCATACATTGGGGACAATCAATGAGATAAGTGTGGGGAAGGGCTCTAACATGACTAATATAACTAAAAAAAAAGAAGAAAACAAAGAAAATATATATATATATAAAAGAGAGAAAAAATATATTGAAAAAAAAACTTTTTGAAAGGTAAGAACAATATTTTGATATATTTTTGTAAGAAATTAAGTCAATTTTAAGGAATAGGAAAATCATAATTAGGATTTCTTATACTTGATCAAAATAAGATAACTTGTTTGATTTTCAGGGTTAGGAAGAAAATTGACGAAAGTAATTTAGTCTTGATCTTTACCTTGAAGAAATATGTACACTTTATACACTTACGCACTTAGGGTTCAAAGACAAAAATTCTTATGTCTTATAAAAAAAGAAAAAAGAAAAAAAAAATATATATATATATATATGCAAATCTAATTATTGATTAGCTAGGTGCTTTGGCCTAAGCAAGCCTTAGTATTTATGCAAAAGATAATTAGATAAGTTTGAAATATATATATATATATATATATATATATATATATATATATATATATATATATATATATATATATATATATCTCTTCTGATTAAGCTGGGTATTTGTACCTCATGAAGCATAAGTATTCACGCCTAAAAGGGGTACATTTTATAAATAAAAATCCTTGATTTCGTGGCCTTGTCTGCTCGAGTGTTTAAGTCCTTAGGGGTGTTTTCTCACCTGGTGCCCTAAGACTGTCCGGTTTGGATGTCACTGACTAAAGGCTCGTTACATGGGTAAATTAGAAAGCCTAATGGAATTGAGGAATAAATACCACCAAAAATAAATATAAATAGTGCATAGGAGTAAATGTTAAAAAACCCTTAGTCAAACTTCACAATCACGATGGTGCATATGACTCAAGGTAAAATAATAGGCTAGATGAGAAATACAATTTGACTACTTACTTTGATTGATGACATGTTTTTAAATAGAGACTAAGTTTAGGAATGAAGAGCTTGATATTCCTATAACTTATAGATTACTTAAACTTTTACAAATATACTTCAAATATTTTCTCCTTTCAAAATGCTTTTAAAAAATACATTTTTTATCTTTTTTTATGGATTTTGTGGGTATAATACACTGAAAACTCTCACGTGATAAAACTCGTCCTCTAGGAGTAACCTAAAGGTTTAACGGCTTGTTGCACATGCTCAGTGCAATCGAGTAACCTGCGAAAGTGGTCTAATAATTGATTAGGATTAGTTTTGATGTATTGCTCGAGGGCGAGCAAAAGATAAGTGTGGGGGTGTGATAGGTTACATATATTGCATATTTATTGTCACATTACCATATTTATTATCTAAATAAATCATATTAATAAGTCCTATTTTTCTTTATAAAATGCAGGCCCATTGCTAAAAGATAGGAAAGAGAAACGAGCCCAAAAGCCCATCAAATTCTGATTTAATTCAGAATTAATTTGAAATCAGGAAATCAGGGCAGGTCATGGCAAATCAGAGAGGTTAAAAATTGGTTAAAATGAATCTTCCTAAATCAAGTAGTTAAAGCCAAAGATCAAAGGCTGTTTCGTCAAATCCTGGAGCTGAAACGGGAAAACCAGCAGGAGATAAAATCAAAACACAAAACAAGGAGTTGTACCCCCCCGGGTGTGGCCACCTGGCCACACCCAGGCCGCGGAAATGCGGCCAAAGCCGCGTTTTCACGGCATTGTTGAGTTTGATGGGGGAGCATTTGCTTCCCTATCTTCGTACGCCCTCTCCCATTTGATTTTTGCCTATAAATACTGTATTTTTCAGAGAAAAAGGGACCGGAAATTAGTTTAAGTTTTTCTCTTTATTTTTAAGGATTAAGCTCTTTATTAGATAGTATAGAAGTTGTATCTCTGTTTTATAAATTGTAGTTCAGTTCAAGTACCAGTGAAAGAGAGGAATAAAGTGATTGTAATCTAAAGATTGAAGTGACATCAATAAAAGGATCAAGCTTTCTCTTCTTCCACTCCAATTCATGAGTATGTCTTGCTTTATTTACATGTATTATTTTTTCATCTTCCATGAGTAGCTAAATTTGTTTTCTGGGCTCATTATTGTTCCTCTCTTCGATCCCTCTTCTTTTTGAATGGTTTTGATGTAAAAACCCAATGGAATCATATGCATGCCTAAACTAAGCCTTTCTTCTTTGAAAGTGTTCTTGAAGGCACATGAGGATGGGTTTGGATTTCTAAACTTCTACTTCTTTTAAAACATCTCTTGAACTTGTTTTTATTTCATACTTGAAATACTTGATGATTTAACATTCAATTCAAGATGATTTCTTAAAGAAAAGGGTTAACTTTTCCAAACTATCTTATTTGCTTTGCTTAAAACTTTCTAAACTCAAGCTTAAGTTTTTGCCTATGATCAAGTTGAGGCATTAAGAATTTCAAGAGAAGAACACATTGTTGAGTAGTGAGATAGTGAGCCCAGATTTTGTTCTTATATTAAAAATAACAAATCAATCTTCATGTTTTTTTAAAAAAAAATCACCTTTTCTCAAGCCTTCTCTAAGTTTGCAATTATTCTTTTAATCATTTCCCTTCTCTCCATTCTCTTTTTCAATTAATAATAAAAAAGGCACCAACTCCATTCTTGTCTACTTAACAAAAACACCGAAAAGCTTTTATCGCATTCCTTCACGTAGACACGACCCGTTAGCCCAAAGCTACACGATAATTCTTGTCACTTTCATTTTACAATCAGTTAAGAAGGTGGAGAAAATGGAAAATAGATTTATACAAAGAAATTAAAAAGAGTGATCAAAGAGTTGGAGATTGTGGTGTTGGCGATCTAAACTAAAAGTGAAATGAAAAGAAATACTTACCTCCTCTGGCCAAATACTTACCTTGAATCTGTGACGACGATATTACCTTGAAGTGGAGGCAATCAGCGCATAGCCCATAAGAGTTGATTCCCGTCTTTTCCACATTACATCATCAAGACGATACAAGTATGAAATGATACAGATTATGGACTAAAATCCATCGTCATGAGCTATCGGTGTCACTCGTAAAAGCAAGGCTCTTTCGATGCTATAAGACTCACATGGATTGCACTTGGTACCAAAAGGAGAGAAGTAGAAAAGAAGAAGAAGAACACAAAAACAATGAAGAACATAAAAATGTAACTATAGATTCAATGTTGTAATAATAAGAGAAAAGAAGAACAACTTATACCGGTGTCACTCTCAGCACAAGCTTCACTCTCATTCTCCTATGAAACTCTGATTTCCTCTGAATTACATAAATGAAAATTAAAAATTACATGAAAAGAAAAATAAAATCTACACTAAAAAGAATAAAAAACTGGCCTAAAATCTATCTCTGCTTGATCGTTCCCTGTAGTCTCTGAAAACCCAGATTTATAGGCAAAAACCCAACGTAGGAGAGCGACGAAGATAGGGGGAGCAAACGCTCCCCCAACTACCTAAAGCCGCGAATCTGCAGCTAGGATTTGGCCATTTAGCCAGATCCAACTGTCGTGGTCTGTTGATGCGTTGATCCGTCCTTTAATCCAATTGGATTTTCAGAATCAAGTCCTAGATTTGTCGAAACCTCCTTTGATCTTTGGCTTTAACCAATTGATTTGTGAAGATCTATTTTAAATCTTGTTCAACTGATTTTATCTTCTCTGATTTGTCTTGATTTTTCCTGATCTTTGATTTGAATTAATTTTGAATTAAATTAGAATTTTGATGGGCTTTTGGGCGCGTTTTTCTTCCTCTCCTTTAGTAATGGGCCTGCATATAAATTAGACAATAAATAGGATTAAGAACAGAGTTTATTATATAATAAGTATCAGAATGCGACAATAAATATGCAAATTCAGCGACCAATCACACCCCCATACCTATCTTTTGCTCGTCCTCGAGCAAAATATCAAAACTAATCCTAATCAATTATTGGACCACTTTCGCAGGTTACTCGATTGCACCGAGCATGTGCAACAAGCCATTAAACCTCTAAGTTACCCTAGATGATGAGTTTTATCTCGTGAGGATGTTTAGTGGATTGCACCCACAAAATCCATAAAGAAAGAGAAAAATGTTAGTATTTTCGAAAAATATTTTGAAAAGAGAGAAAATATTTGAAGTATTATTGTAAGAGTTTAAGTAATCTATAAGTTATAGGAAAATCAAAATTTTCATTCCTAAACTTAGTCTCTATTCAAAAACTTGTTATCAATCAAGGTAAGGAGTCAAACTAAATTTCTCATTTAGTCTATTATTTTACCCTAAGTTATATGCACCTTTGTGACTGTGAAATTTTGCTTGGGATTCTTTAACTCTAACTCTTATGCCTTATTATATATATATTTATTTTATTTTTATTTTATTTTTAAAATTTTGGTGATATTATTCCTTAGTACTATTAGGCTTTCTAATCTGTCAATGTAACGATCTTTTAATCGGTGACTCCCAAACCAAACGGTCTTAGGGCACCGGGTGAGAAAACACCCCAAGGACTTAAGAACTCGAGCAAACAAGGCCACAAAACTAAGAATTTTATTATATAAACCGCTTTTAGACGGGAATACTTATGCTTTATGAAGCACAAATACCCAGATTAATCAGAGGATTTATATATATATATATATATATATATATATTCTTTTGTTTGTTTTTTCTATTTTTAATAAGAAATAAGAATCTTTGTTTTTGAACCCTAAGTGTGTAAGTGCATAAAGCATGCATATATCATCAAGGTAAAAATCAAGACTAAATTACTTTTTTCAAATTTTCTTCCTAACCTTGGAAATCAAACAAATAATCTTATTTTGACCAAGTATAAGAAATCCTAATTATGATTCTCCTATTCCTTAAAATTGACTTAATTTCTAACAAAAAATATGTCAAAATATTGTTTCTATTTTCAAAAAGGTTTTAAAAGTGAAGAAAATGTAAACTTTTTTTTTTTATAATAAAAGGAAAACTTAAGTTATGTTAGAACATTCCCCCACACTATCTCATTCATTATCCTCAATGTATTAATTAATGCATAGATGCATGAAAAAAAAGAAAGGGAAGGAAAATATTACCTTATGGTGGTGGTTCCGGTGGTGGTCTGATTGGGTCAAGCGTTGTTATCCAATCAAGATAATATGGTGGTTCACGAAAGTCACTTTTATTGACCTCTTTTCTATTTACATATTTACAGTCCCCAATATGAATACGATCATAAAAGATCCTATCGTGAAACTTACTCCCTTTATATGACCAGTCCTAGAAAATCATCACGGAGTCATCATGGTCTATACTTATGTCCAACAAAAAAATGTGACTTGGTAGAATGGTTGATTTGTGCTCAAGAATGATAGGTTCAGGAACCAATACTAACTCGAAAAAATCAACTTTGAGTTCGAGAGTTAGTTTTGGTTCAAGAGTTGAGTCTAAATTCAAGAATTGAAATTCACATTCTTTTCTCATCAATGAAATGTGATTATCCAAAATTGGTGATTCCATTTCTAGATTTATGGGTACGGGAATAAATGTTGGCTCAGAAAATTGGTCCAAATTAGGTAAGAAAACCGGAGTCAACATAGATTCGAAGATGGAAACTGAATCACAAAATTGGGGATCGGGTTCACATTCATAATCAAGTTCAATCTCATTAAAATAAAAACTGGGTTGATATTGATCAAGTTCAAGATTTTGTGGAGAAATTGAATCTTGGTCAAAGTCTTCAAAGTACCATGATTCTTAATTTTCATCAATATGACTAGAAGTGTTGAGAATAGTCAAAGATTGGGAGGGAGAGTTTTTTTATTCCTACGCATGTTTTTCAATCTACTAAGTCTTGCTTCTATCATATCGAGTGGATCATTTTGAATTTGAATCATGGATTCCATACTCTTTTTTAAGTCGGCATGTTCTTCTTGAAAAATAGAGTAAGGATCTATGACTTGAAAATTTTGACGGGATTTTAAGTCTTCTAAAATTTTAATTCGTCGCTCAATCTCGTCTAAGACTTCCATCCTTTTTTCCCAGTCAATTGATTCTTCTAGTGGTTGTTCGGGAGAAAGAGTATATGAAGCTGAATGTTGGTAAGGTGGTTGATAATATGACTCATGAGAGTTGTATCCCCATTGACTCTGTGAAGAGTAGTGATGATTATTTCAGTCTTGTTCAAGTATTGGGACTGGGGCATGTATTGATTCGAATAAGACCAATCCGGCACACTAGGTTGGTTAAAGTTATGATATGCCAGGTTGTTAACATCCGAAAAAGAGGTCGGGGTGTAACATGGATTATCATTAAATTGAAAAAAATATTGTTATAAGCCATATCACACAAGAAATGTCAAAATAAACAAAGAAAAACAAAAAAATAAACAAACAAAAAGAAAAAAATCTAACATAAGTCAGGGTAAACCTTAGACCTAGATAACTCCTAACTGGTTAGACTGTCCACGGGGGAATATTGTTGAATCTGACCACAAGTTAATCGTCCAGGTAGGGGTAAGATCAGTGGGAGGTATCCGTGCCTAAGCAACTGGCCTAATTATGCCAAACCACTAACCTTTGGGGTTTCGCCCCTCAATCCCTAATCTTAGACACCGATTTGGTAAGAGTCAAATTCTAATCAATTTTTCCCTTAGGTCAGTCTTCTATATGAGTCCGAGATGTCCCTAGGGTCAACATCTACTCAGTTTTAGTTAGGCTTGGGTTAGTGAGTGAGGAGATTATTTGTGGGCTAAGGAATGTAATGACTTTCCCACCTTATCTTGTTTATGGGATAAGCCCTTAAATCAATTTAGTGCAATGTGTACATGAAAAGCAACACTTAAGCAATATAAACAATTCAAAAGTGTTCCTATACTACATGCTATGCACACGTACATTTGCTCCAGCACTCTTCAATAGTAATGTAAAATATAATAAAATATAAACGAATTAGACACGTGTCTAAATGCAAGTCTAAACCGTTTTTAGCATTTAACAAAGATTATTTTACTGTTGAGCTTAGAAAGTGTGTACAGTGAGAGAAATAAGGAAATAAATAGTTACAAAAATTTAGCTTTGCAATTCAGCCAACCTGTAAATATAAAGGTTAGTAGTTCACTCAGATTGCCACTGGAATGCAGCAAATCTAACGGTTTTTGGCTTTGCTTTCTTGAGCAGAGTTCAGGACCACTTATATGTCCACTGCAACAAAAATTTCCTTAATATTTATTACTGCACACCAAGAACAGAGAAGAAAGTTAATCAAAAATGTAAACTTAAAAGAGAATTATTTACCGTCCCTCCCCGGCAACGACGCCAAAATTTAATTGAGGTATTACCTGCACACAATAATACAGAATTTCAGAACTTTATAACAATAATGCAAGTACTCAATGCTACCACTATAGCAAGTGGTTATGTGGATCGTGATCCACAAGGAGGGACTAGCGATAGAAGCTTTTTTTAGCAAGTTCTCTTTTAAGTTACAATCAATGGTTAAAGATCTTCTTTTAGATCTTGAAAAATAAAGGAGAAAAATAAGTTATGGTTAAGTTAAGAAGAAAGTGGTAGGTTGAGAAGGTGGAGAACATGAAAAATAGATTTATACAAAGAAATTAAAAAGAGTGATGAAAGAGTTGGGAGATTATGGTGTTGGTGATCTAAACTAAAAGTTAAACGAAAAGAAAAAAAAACCTAAAAGAAATACTTACCTCCTCTGGCCAAATACTTACCTTGAATCTGTGGCGATGATGTTACCTTGAAGTGGAGGCAATCAGCGCATAGCCCATAAGAGTTGACTTTCGTCTCTTCCACATTACATCATCAAGACGATACAAGTATGAAATGATACAGATTGAGACTAAAATCCACTGTCATGAGTTATCGGTGGCACTTACAAAAGTAAGGCTCCTTCGATGCTATAAGACTCACGTGGATTGCATTTGGTACCGAAAGGAGAGAAGTAGAAAAGAAGAAGAAGAACACAAAAATAAAGAAGAACATAAAAATGTAACTATAGATTTAATATTGTAATAATAAGAGAAAAGAAGAACAACTTACACCGGTGTCACTCTTAGCACACGCTTCACTCTTATTTGAAATCACATAGAGGGGGGAAATAGGTGACTAGCTAATCTAATGATGAATTAATGCGGAATTAAAACTATTTATGCAAACTAAAGATTCTTAAGCTAAACACACAAGGTATAACACAAGAGTGTAGCTGGATTCCCCGAGAAGGGCTCTGGACTAACTCCTCAAGATTCATTTAGATAAGAGTTGAGGTGCAGCTTTGGCTCTCTTGGTTGAATACAAGTGTGAGCAAACAAACCCAAGCATATAACAATTAAGCACACAATATATCAAGCATATACGAGATATGTGCAATAAGCATAAGCAAGATATAAAGACAAGTGAGAGATAGAGAGAGAGAGAGAGAGCAATCACAAACACGGGAGATTTGTTTCGAGGTTCGAGCACACATGCTCTGCGTCTCCGCCTTCAACACTATGAAGGATTTTCACTAAACCGATCCCACCGGATCACTCAGTGCCGCAACACCTACAAGCGAGTTCACACTAGAACTCCTTTGGACTCTCTAGTCCCTCTCTTGTTCCCGCAAGAACAACGCACCGCAAGCACACAAGCTTGCCGAAGCCGCACCTCTACAATGAGCTCTCACTAGAACTCGAAACACCGTGAACCCGCAAGTCCGCCTCCTCAAAACAAGAATGAGAATTTTGGTGATCACAACACTTTGATCACCTAAAATCATCACTCTCACAACAATTCTCCTATAGGATAGATATATCAATTGAAAGCTCAAGTATGTGTGAGAAAAATAAGGATGGATGTGGTGGTGAAAAACTCAAGAAAATTACTTTTGAAAACTCTTGATAAACTCTCCTTTTAAATGGAAGTATTTGGCTCTAAAACAAGTGGAGATAAACACTTAATAGAGTAGGAAAAACTAGCTTTTAAACTCTTTAAAAATCTTATCTCAACAGCCCAAGGGAAGCCAATTTATAGGCTCCTCAAAAACTAGCCGTTGCAGGCCAGGTCAGCAGTCTGGACTGCTGGCGGTTAACCGCCCGGTCGACCGGCCAACGGTCAAATTTCTGACCGTTGGGCCAGCGGTCGACTGGCCGGTCGACTGTGACCTGGATACAGAGAGCAGAGCTCTCTGCCGGTCGACCGCCCGGTCGACCTGGGCCATTTCCAGAGAGCAGAACTCTCTGGTGGTTGACCGGGTCGGTCGACCAGCCCTCCAGCCAAACAAGGCGTGCACGTTTTGTGCACGTCGGTCAACCGCCCGGTCGACCGACCTCTAGCTCGGTCGATTGTGCGGTCGACCGGCAGAAGTCAAAACAGTATTTTTTTAGGGATTAAAAGTTTGTCATTTTACCTTCAATAAAATCCCATAAAATCTCTAAAAATCTACAAAAATAAGTTCAGTAAAATAATTTGATATACAAACATGTTTAAGTAAAAATCAAAATATGTTACAAATATTTTGAACTATTTTTGTGTTATGGAAATTTTGCCTTAAAACAAAAACTGTATTTTTCCAAATTGATTTTTCCAAAACTTCTCCAAATACAAAACAAGATATTTTAAACACTTTTAAAGCTTAGTGTGTATGGATATGATCCACTACACATATATGATGAAATATCTATGTTTTTGATATTAAGCTCAAAAATGATTTTGGTTAAAACATATGTATATATGAAACTCCAAAAACCAAAATGGTATTTTTCCAAAATGAAAATTCTTTTGTATTTTTTCAAATGAAAACTCTTCTATAAAAACTCATCTAAATCTTGTGTGTGAGTGTATATGATAGTTGAGCAATCCACCAACTATTCTATCATTTACATTTTATCTAAAAATAAAATCTTAACAAAACAAACCTAGACACAAGTCTTCTCTTGAAAGTCTTCACTTGAAGTCTTCTTCTCCTTCTTGACTTGGTCCAAACTTTGATCCAAAGAGTTAGACTCTTCTTGAGTACTTGATGTGGTCTTGATGCACAAGCTCTTAAATCAACACGTGCTAGCTCTAAAACTTGACTTTAAATCCTTTGTTGAAGCTAAACACCTACTAAGATCTTGATCACAAATCTGAGATTAATTAAACACAAGATCATTAGTACTATAACTACATGAGTTAATCATCATCAAAACTAGAGTGATGGGTCTTTGGGCCAACATCATTCTCCTATGAAACTCTGATCTCCTCTGAATTACATAAATGAAAACTGAAAATTACATGAAAAGAAAAATAAAAACCTACAAAAAAAAGAATGAAAAACTGGTCTAAAATCTATTTCTGCTTGATCGTTCTCTGTAGTCTCTGAAAACTCAGTATTTATAGGCAAAAACCCAACATAGGAGAGCGTGCGAAGATAGGGGGAGCAAACGCTCCCCCAACGACCTCAACAAAGCCACGAATCCATGGCTTTTACTGCGGATCTGCGGCCAAGATCTGCCATTTGGCCAGATCCAGCTTCCATGGTCCGTTGATGCGTCGATCCGTCCTTTTATCCAAATGGATTTTCAGAATCAGGTCCTGGATTTGTCGAAATCTCCTTTGATCTTTTGCTTTAAATAATTGATTTCTAAAGATCTATTTTAACTGCTTGTTCAACTCATTTTATTTTCTCTGATTTGCCCTTTATGCCCTGATCTTTTATTTGAATTAATTCTAAATTAAATCATAATTTTGATGGGCTTTTGGGCTCATTTCTCTTCCCTCTCCTTTAGTAATGGGCCTGCATATAAATTAGACAATAAATATGATTAAAAACAGAGTTTATTATATAATAAGCATGAATGTGATAATAAATATGTAGATTCAGCGATCGATAAAGAATACAGTGCAGTTCTCGATAGAATAGAGGTAATAAAGATAAGCTAACTGAGTATTAGTTTTGTCACTCTTCTTTAAAGACTATCAAAATCCAACACCCTCGATGGCTAAGAATAGAGGAAAATGTTGGCTTTTAAGTCCAACATAAGTCCTCGACAACTCATCATGCTGAGGAGAATAGCATGGTTAGCCCAACTCAACGGTAGTTGGTAAAGGCATACCAAATTCATTAATAGCTGAGGCTTTACTAAAAATCCTAAGGGACTTGGTCCCATCATTCCCTCCAAAATCCCTTACCAATCCTTCCACGAAATGGTAGGACTACAAAAATATATGTATCCATTTTTTCGGTTAAATGAGCACAGACTTGTCACGTTAACAGTAAACTTCTGACAAGCAATTTTCCTTAATCCCCAACGGAGTTCATCAAGTTAATATTACACCTCTGACAAATCTTTCTATCTCCCACCAAAGTCCCCTACCAATTCCCTCCCATGGAGTGGTAGGTCCACAAACTCAATCACTGTTATGTTAACACCACACCTTTAACAGTGAAAAGTTTCAATACTCCTCAACGAGTACGAACTTCCACTTGATGACTCCTTTATATAAAGTCACAAGTCTTCAAAATTGTTAAGTTAACACTGCACCTCTGACAATCCAAACTTCACTTGTCAATTCTTCTCAATAGAATGACAGGTCCTCAAAATTACTCATATCGCAAATCAACTCTTGTCATGTTAACACTACATCTCTGACAAATTACTGTTAAGTTTAATATCACACCTCTAACAGTGATTAAGTTGCTGCCAAGTTCAACATTAAATCTCTAACAGTCACTTCCCTCAGGCTTCCATATCAAAGCTGAGACGAGCGATGCAAAGTTCAACATCACACCTCTAGCATCTAGTTCATTGTTAAGTTTAACACTGCACCTATGACAATGACTTTCCCTCAAACTTCCGTATCGAAGTCGAGATGACCAATGCTAAGTTCAAAATTATACCTTTAGCATTACCTCCATTGTAAGTTTAACACTACACCTATGATAATGGTATCTTCAGTTTTTCCAAACAAAACTGAAATTTCTGTGGAGCAAAGTTAACACTACTAGCTCACATCCTTATCAAGTTAATATCACACATCTAACAAGATTCAATCCAATCCGTTATGTTAATATCACACCTCTGACGGTAAAGAATTACTCAGATCCCAGACGGGTCTAGTTTCACTTGTTATTCACGTCATGGTAAGTCCACTTAAAATCACTGTTAGGTTAATATCACACCTTCAACAGTAGTCTCTTAACTCCCTGACTGAGTCTTAATTACGTTAATACTAAACCTCTAATGATAGACTCAATCACAATCCCCTGCGGAGTAAAAACTTTACATGTCATTCTCATCCATAAAATGACAAGTCCACAGAACTTTATTCCACTCCTATCAAGTTAACATCACACCCTAACAGTATCTCTTTTTTTATTCCTTAAATGGAATTTTCCAACTTTGCATTGCTAAGTTAAAATATCACACTTCTAACAAATCAATGATAATCGCTTTCACTTGTCTGACTTTCAATGCAAAAAGGAAGTCAAGGCAAATAAGAAGGCAAGAAAAGTGTTACTTTTATTAATATTCAAAATATAAAAGTGATACAAAACACTCTTTTATCCAATAAGATTGAGTGTTACAACAAAGGAGTACAAAGAAGTCCCTCTTGCTCAGCGAAAGATTGCACTCACTCCTTAAAACATTAAAGATACACAAAGTTCATCTTCTTGATTATAACCAAGAACAACAATCGACTTCCTCTCGTCTTAAGAACAATGGTATTTCTCGAGGTTAAAATGTAAGGGAGCATTCTGATTCCACCTGACCAACTAGTACGAAGATCTTCACAAGGCTGTAATCCTTCACTTAATGGGAAGCTCCGCCACTAGAAAGTCATCCAATGAGCATGGGTTTTTCATCAATGTCACTTCTTTAAAAAGATTAGTGAAGGGAGAATCCGAGACATTATTGGTGACGTCCTCTTTCCTGTGACCTTCAAATGTGCCATGCTCATTGTAATCAGGAAGGATCCGAGACCTCACTAATGCATCATGCCCAATAATGTCTTGATGTGTATCGAGAATCTCGCGGATCTTCCTCGCCCTTGGATAGAAGTTCTCACTTCTTAAGTGGTCGCCAATTGAACGAACTGGTCGTTGTCTACCTCAATGGATGCGACAAAGACACTGGAACCAGCACCATCGATATGGTCAAGACTTGCAAGAAGGAAAAAACCGGAGGATTAAATTTTTGCAAAGACAGAAGATATGGACCCAAGTGCATGGGAATTTGATTCGAGCCGAACGTCTGAAATGATTTCCTGGAAAGTAAGCATGATCGCATTTCTAACCCGGCTCTGTCGCTCCCATGATTTACCAGTAATCACCAGAGCAGTTCTCTGAAGAATAAAAATCATATTCGGGTCAGCACCACCGATATGTCCAAAATGACACTTCTTGGACAGAGGGTTTGAGGAGTATCGCACTGCAAATGGACAACACAACAGTCAGCAACCTGAAAATTGTCAAGTGTTGAAGCCCTGATGCAAGGTTCACCTAAGAACTGCGTCTAATGACTAAGACGTGGAGCTCAGTGAGACCCGTGTCTAACCTCAGAGATGCGAGGTTCACATAAAGTCCGCATCTGAATTCCACCTCTTAGAAAATTTTTTAAGTGTTGGGATCAAATGCAAGGCTCAGCGAAACCCGCATTCAACAGACAGATACAGACTCAAGCTGATGAAGCGAAGATGCGGAGGTCATCAAACTTGCGTCTTGCCTACTAGTACAAGAGTTGCATCTGTAAATCAAACATGGGCATGAGCCTCGTGTTGGCAGTTCAACTCCAGAAGAAGCTTAAGAGTTAAGATAACTCTTCGAGTTTTTTAATGGTGAAAGCCAATTCATTCTTATTACCTAAAATGGGGGCCTCTTGCATGGAGGAACTTCCCATCTGAACCTCTAGAGCGACAACGCTCGAGGAAGAAGCCACAAACTTGGTCTTTAGGGCCATTTTGATGGTGAATTCTTTAAAAGAAGATGGAGACAAAGAAGAAAAAACTCGAAGCCTTTCTAAGTTCTTAAAACTCTGGACACAGAGTTCAACGGAGAAGAAAGAGTCAGATAATGACTCTTGAAAGACTGATGTCTTTTTTATAGACGCAGTGATCGGTCGAGATACACGACTCCTATCTCAAGATAGATCATCGCCAGACATATGGTAGCGCGCTCAGAACAGGATCTCGCATTTAAAGAAAATAACGTCTCTTCAGCCCCGCCAAACACGTGGCAACTTACCCAGAACGTGAGTCTCGTATTTAATAGAGGCGCGTCTTTTCAACAAAGAAAAGTTCGCATCTCCACCTCGAAGTCTGTGTCACTTCAACAAAGTGAGAGCTGCTTCTCTACTTCAAAGACCGCGTCTCTTCAGTATTCTCAAGCTCGCGTCTTGGCAAAACAAGAGAGCTGTGTCTCTATTTCAAGCGAGGGCTACGTCTCTGATCGGCAAAAAGTAAGCACAAGAATAAGTAAAAAGAGTGTGGGTCGATGTTACTGCTTTTACGATTCTTTCGTAGTAGCGAAGTGGCTATACGGGTCGTATCCATAAGGAGGGAGAGTGATGGAAGCTTGATGCGGCTCTTTGTTCAAAAAAGAGAAAGTTCTTTGTTTTAAATAAAGAATTGGAAAATGAAAACAAGTTGGTTTCAAGAATTGTTTGAAATGATTTGGTGGTTTGTAAAGTTGGATTTTCTTAATGGTAAAAACACATGGCTAACTTTCTACTAAGTGCTCCCACTAATCCCTAACTTCTTGAAGATGTAGCCTCACGATGGATCATAGGCAAGCATTCTCCTTATGCATAAGAACTATTCATGTAGAAATCGAGTAAAAGTTCTTCCTATAACTTAGCTTAATACGGCAAAAACTTGGACATTCCCTTATCAAGATCCAATTGAAGGCGAGAATAGGAGAAGACACAAGTGCACTAATGGTATCGGCAAAGTTAAAAGGAAAATCTCTAACTTACAAAACAAGTAAAGCATGCAATCCATAGATCATCAAAAACCCGTTAAGCATGAAATATAAGAAAGTGAATACTTGAATATAAGTTAGAGTTAGAACCCTCGTCTTATGATATCATAGCTCTTGTTTGCACAAGGCTTAGTTTACACTATTGACTCATTTGGGTTTATCAATCTGTAAGGCAGGTCTGTTAAACGAGGTAGTGTGGTCTATGCCTAAGATGTTTCTTTGAATCCAGCGACCAACATAATGGATGTTTCTGAAGGTGGTGTTTGCCCGAAGACCACGATCTTGCTCGGTGCACCGTACACCCATCAAAGTCAGATACTCATGTAAAGGAAGGGAGGCAATGTGCTGAGGAGGGGAAGGCACTTGGGTGACCTCCTCTATAGCCTCAATGGTGAGCAACAGGTTCCCGTGGTATAGGTGGACAGTGAATTGATTAAGGGCGTGATTAATGGAAGCGGTATCTATCCCTAAATAAAAACTCCTCACCAAGTCTGGGCAATAAAAGGCGTCACCATCAGAATTATCATATACCAAACCATACCACTGTCTCTCATGAATCCTATCTAAGAAAATAGTCCCATACCCCTGAACATCACTTAATAGACGAGAAAAATCTTTCTCAGGAAATATGGTGGGTGCCATAATCTAGATTTGAAAAAAAAATTGAGAGATAGGGTAAAGAAGTTGCAAACCTCCCCCGGAAATCGTGGGGGAAACCAACAAAAAATTGCCTGGAGTCAATCCAGACCAAGAATCCCAGATTCAGAAAGGAAATTGAGGAGAGCAAAGGACGTAGGCCGTGCGGAGACCTGGAAGCGCGGCCAACTCCTCTAGACGGTCGCGTTTCCGCGGTTAGGAAGGCCGGGCGCGGCCTCCTGGTGGAGGGAGAGAAGAAGTTTGGGGGAGGGGGTCAGCTCCTGGGGGTATTCTCCAGATCTGGAAAAAGTTTGGGTTTAGAGAAGAGAAGAGGGTATAAATAGACACCAAAAGTTGAAAATTTCAATCTTACCCCTAGGTCACAAAGGTATTTATAAGTTTACCAAGGGTAAGGTTATTGCAAAGATCTCCTCCTCTTTGTAGGTAAATATAAATGAACCTCTTGTTATTTATATACAATTTATATATATATATATATATATATATATATATATATATATATATATATATATATATATATATATATATATATATATTATTTGTATGTGTGATGGCAGACAGTCAAGTTTACACTGGGTTGCCAAGACGCAGGATAACTGCAGCTTGCGACTCTGGCTCAACAGTCAGAAATGGCTTCAATCTTTGCCCGTTCACCTTGAATTCCTGATTACTGTTGGGATCGAAAATTTTCACAGCACTGTGTGGAAAGACAGTGCGCACAATGAAGAGTTTGGACCAACGAATTTTTAGCTTTCCCGCGAAAATGTGAAGCCTAGAATTGTATAGCAGAACCTTGTCTCCCGGAGCAAATTTTTTTCGGTTGATGATCTGGTCATGAAAATTTTAGTTCTGCTTTTAGTGATCCGTGCATTTTCGTAGGCCTCATTCCGTATCTCCTCTAACTCTGAGATCTATAATTTTCTCAGTTACCGGCTTTAGTCTTATCAAAATTCAGTTGCTTAATAGCCCACAAAGCTCGGTGTTCTAACTTAACAGGCAGATGACAGGCTTTTCCAGAGATAATTCTGTAAGGAGACATCCCCAGGACGGTTTTAAAAGCAGTTATGTAAGCCCATAACGCATCGTTAAGCTTGACTGACCATTCTTTTTGATTTTGTCCCACCGTCTTTTCCAAAATGAGCTTGATTTGACGATTAGTCACTTCAACTTGCCCATTTGTTTGGGGATGATACGGAGTGGATAACCTGTGATTGATGGAGTATTTCCGCATCAGATCTTCAAAAACTCTATTGCAGAAATATGACCCATTATCACTAATTATAGCGCGGGTTGTGCCAAAACGGGAGAAGATGTTTCCCTTGAGAAATTTGACAACCACTTTGTTGTCATTGGTCTTAGTTGGCACAGCTTCTACTCATTTAGAGACGTAATCTATAGAAACCAAAATAAACTAATTGCCGAAGGAATTAGAGAATGGTCCCATGAAGTCGATACCCCAAACATCAAAAATTTCAACTTCAAGGATAGGGTTCAGGGGCATCATGTCTCTTCTAGAAAATTTTTCAATCTTCTGACAATTTGCACATGTCTTGCAAAAGTGGAATGAGTCTTTGAACAAAGTGGGCCAGGAGAACCCACTTTGTAGAACTTTCTCTGCAGTCTTGCGGGGACCGAAGTGTTTGCCGCATTCAAGTTCATGGCAAAATCTTAGCACACTCCTCTGTTCTTCCTCTGGTATGCATCGTCAAATAATTTGGTCGGGACAATACTTGAAAAGATACGGCTCTTCCCACAAGAAGTACAGTACTTGGGCAAAGAAACGACACTAGTCTTGCGTCGTCCAGTCAGCGGGTAATTGTCCAGTGGCCAGGTAATTGACTATGTCCGCATACCAGGGTTCCTTGAAAATTACCAAGATGTGCTCGTCTGGGAAATCCTCATTGATCGGAGCTAGTATGATAGGTGCGTTCGTAATTCGTGACAGATGATCAGCGATCACATTTTCTATACGTCGTTTATCCCGAATTTTCAAGTCAAATTCTTGAAGCAAAAGGATCCACCGAATCAATCAGGCTTTTGCTTCCTTCTTGGTCATGAGGTATTTAAGTGCCGAGTGATCCATAAAAATCACCGTCTTCGAGCCTTACAAGTATGGCCAGAACTTTTCTAACGCAAAGATAATGGCCAAGAATTCCTTCTCGGTCGTTGTATAATTCTGTTGGGCATCATTCAAGGTCCTACTAGAATAGTAAATCACGTGCTGCCTATTATCGATGCGCTGTCCTAGAACAACGCCAATAGCAAAATCAGAGGCATCGCACATGATTTCAAACGGTTGGGCCCAATTAGGAGTAGAAGGCGCAGAAATAAGTTCTTGCTTAAGCTTCCCCATGACTTGAAACATTCATCGTTAAAATCAAAGGGCACGTCCTTAGCGAGCAGGTTGGTTAAGGGCCTAGCGATTTTGCTAAAATCTTTAATGAACCGTCGGTAGAACCCAACATGCCCTAGAAAGGATCTAATATCCTTGATGTTTGTGGGTGGTGGAAGCTTAGCAATCACTTCTACTTTAGCCTTGTCCAATTCAATGCCTCTCCTAGAAATCTCATGGCCTAAGACAATCCCCTGTCTCACCATAAAGTGACATTTCTCCTAGTTTAGAGTTAGATTCTTCTCCTTACATCTCTGCAGAACTAACTCTAGGTGATGAAGACACTGATCAAATGAATCTCCGTAGATGGAGAAGTCATCCATGAAAATCTCAAGAAACGTTCTACCACGTCAAAGAACAAACTGAGCTTGCACCGTTAGAATGTTGTGGGAGCATTGCACAATCCAAAAGGCATGTGCCGATAAGCAAAGGTTCTGAACGGGCAGGTGAACGTAGTCTTTTCCTGGTCTTCTGCAGTAATGGGATTTGGTTGTATCCCGAGTACCCATCTAGGAAGCAATAGTACTCATGTCCAGCCAATCGTTCCAGCATTTGGTCGATGAAGGGTAGCGGGAAGTGGTCTTTACGGGTGGCTGCATTCAACTTTCTATAGTCGATACAGGCACGAATCTTGGTAGGCAGTCTTGTCTGCACCAACTCTTTTTGCTCATTTTCAACTACCGTAAAGCCAGCTTTCTTTAGGACCGCATGAACGGGGCTAACTCATTGGCTATCAGAAATGGGATAAATGATCCCATTATCTAATAGTTTCAAAATTTTTGTTTTAACTGACTCTTGCATGAGTGGGTTAAACCTGCATTGTGGGTCCCTCCTGGGGGTTACTTCATCGATCAAATGGATTCTATGTTGCACTATGGCTGGACTTATCCCTTTGATATCCTTCATCGTCCATCCAATGGCTTCCCTATGTCTTTTCAGAATAGACATTGAGCTGTCATCTTGTTGTTCAGTCAGGTGGGATGTTATGATGACTGGCAAGGTGTCCTTTCCGCCCAGGTAGGCGTACTTGAGATGTTCAGGTAGGGCTTTTAGCTCTATGGAAGGTGTTGCTTCATTGGAGGTAATCTCTGGACTTTCAATCCTATGATGAAGTGCATTTGGGCTTGACGCCCAATCTACTGCTGAATTTACGATCTAGTCTAGATTAAAATCCTCAGCCTCCAGATCAAATTCTGCCTCTGTTTCTACCTCCATGCTTTCCTCATGCTTACTGGTCAGATTTTGAATAGAATTGACCTCAACGTCTGATCATTGACATCCCTGGTTTGTCTTCCAAGATTGAAGACATTGACTTCCTTCGTCATGTCTCCAAAGGTCAATCGCATGGACCCGTTCCTAAGTTGATTATGGTATTGGCTGTAGCAAGGAATGGGCGCCCTAAGATGACTGGAGTTTGAGACCTTGGATTGGACACAGGTTGAGTCTCAAGCACAATGAAGTCAACGAGGTAGATGAAATCCCCGACCCGGATAAGGACGTCTGTGATTTCCCCTTTAGGATCTTCACAGATCGGTCAGCTAGCTGAATGGTGACTCGAGTCGGGCTTAGCTCGCCCAATCCAAGTTGCTGGTATACTGAGAGAGGTAGCAAGTTGATACTTGCTCCCAGGTCAAGAAGTGCTCTACTAATTTCGGTTTGTCCTATGGTGCAGGAAATGGTGGGACATCCGGGATCCTTATATTTCACCGGGATGGGACCAGACAGAATTTTGATTATATTGGTTACCAAGAACACTTTCTTGGGCACATTCGTCTTTCTCTTCTTCGTACACATATCCTTAAGAAATTTGGCATAAGCTGGAACTTGTTGGATAGCGTCAAGAAGAGGCACATTTAATTTGACCTGGATGAACATCTCTAGCATCTTTTCTATGTGCATATTCTTATTGTTGTTCCTAAGCCTATTGGGAAAGGGTGCTACAAGCTTATGAACTTGTTCAGTAGCTTTGTCCTTGTCAGATTTTTGCGGAGCAGATTGGGAGGAACTAGCAGAGGTAGAGGCAGCAGTAGGATCAATGTGGACAGGATTTTTTGGTTGATAGACCTGGTTATCTACCTTCTTTCCAGATCGCAGTGTGTGAACAGCATTACACTGGTTGATCGAAGGATCCTGAATTTCATAAGCTTGATTGGAGTTTTTAGGGTTAACCAGTGGCTGACTAGGTAAAGTATATTTTGGTCTTTCACTTAGGGAGCTAGCTAACTGGCTTATCTGCATTTCCAATCTCGATATGGCATGTGAATGATTATTCAGTGTTTGTCCCTGATTTTGCATGAAAGCGGCTTGGGACTTTATAAAAGCTTCCATGCTCTCCTCCAATTTACTGAGTTTCTTTTCCATTGGTGAACTTTGGGAGGAGGAAGCTGGAGCTTGACTGGGAAAATATGGTGGAGGAGTAGGATGGTGAAAATTGCTAGAGAAATTAGGCCAGGGAGGATTGTTTTGGGCCCAAGAGAAATTTGGGTGATCCTCCAACCTGAATTGTATGTTTGCGAGTAGGGATTATGCGGCGCCCGTGAGTAGGCCACGTTCAGGTGTTCTGGTAGCACTTGCTGGGTAAGGAAAATGGGGCACTCTTTAAAGACATGGTTTGGTGCTTGACAGTATGAACAATTCGGATTGTGAATTGGTAGTGGGTTGATTTGGTTGACATTGGCTGGCTCTTTCATCTCTAGAGCCTTTATCCTCCTCATTAGGGTTGAAATCTTAGCTTCTTCAGCTATGAATGATTCTAGAGATAGGAGGCCTCCTCTTGAAGCTATAGATTGTGAATTCCTTGGTTTTTCCGAGGCTGGCTCCCATTGCAAGGTTTTCTCAGCTAAATCCTCAAATAAATCCTAACCCTGGTTCTCATCCTTTTGCAAGAACCCTCCCTGACACATGGTTTCTAAAAGGGTTTTCGTCTGATAATCTAAACCATCGTAGAGAATCTGGCACTGACGCCATTTCTCCACACCATGGTGAGGGCACTGAGTTAGGATATCTTTGAATCGCTCAAAGTATTTCCAAAATGGTTCGCTCGGTTCTTGCCTAAACTGCATGATATTCTTCCTAATGAGGGCAGTTTTGTGAATTTGGTAAAATTTCTTCAAGAAGGCCTTGACGAAATCATCCCACGTCGTGACAGAATCAACCGCAAAACTGTACAACCATTTCTTCGCTTGGTTCTTTAGGGAAAAGGAATGAAACGTAACCTAATGGCATCGTCTCCTAGCTGGGGTATACGCATCATGAGGCACACTTCTTCAAATTCCCTAACAAAGAAGTATGCGTCCTCTGATTCTAAACCATGAACTTTGGGAGAGTGTTGATGAATTGAGGCTTTAACTCGAAGTTATTTATGTTTGCTTCAGGAAGTCTTATGCAAAATGAAAGTGAGGTTCTGATCGGGTAAAATCTATCCTGAAGTGACGCCATCACCGGTTCTGATTGCAAGGGTAGAGAAGTGTTTCTGGTTAATCTAGAAGATACATGATCTCTTACCAACTCTTGCATGCAACACACCACAAACAACGTAAAAACAACAAACAATTGAAAAATAAAAAAAAACAAACAAACAAAAGAAAGAAAAACAAGCACAAAGCCTTAGTCTAAGATACTTGGACCTAGACGACTCCTAACTGGTCAATTCTCTGGGGAAGGTTATTGTAAGAACTCGACTACAAGCTAATCAGCAAGGAAAGGGCAAAGCTCGGGGGGAGGTATTCGGGCGTGAACCACGGGCCTAATTACGCCAAACCACGGAGCTTTCGAGGCTTTGCCTCTCAATCCACTTTCCTTAGATACCGATTTTGCAGGAGTATAGTTCTTACAATTTCCAACCTCGGTTAATCTCTTAGTGAGTCCGAGATGTCCGTAGGGCCAACATCTATTGATTTTTAGTTAAGGCTTGGGAAAGTGTGAGTGCACTTGGAGATGATTTTTGGGCTAAGGAAGGGTGATGAAATCCCCACCTTATCTTGTTCATTTGGGTTTTGCCCTCAAAGTCAATTGTGCAAGTGTACAGTTTATTCACAATAAGGTAACACTCAAAGCGATAAATCACTTCAAAATGTTGGTCCTATTTTATATGAATGCACACAGACCTTTTCTCCAGCACTCTTCAAAACAGAAATTGAAATGAATTGAAATAGACACGTGCCCTACATGTAAAAGTCTAATCCAAATTTCAATTAAGCAACAAGTGGATTTCTGTTGAGTTTATTACACATGTGTAAGGTGAAGCATTCAATGGAGCTAAAAGATTAGAAAGCAATTTTTTTAGCGGCTTTCGGCAACCCTGCAAACGAGTTTGTTAGTGCTTCAATCGGTAAAACTCGCTTTTACATGAATTTTTCTCGAGGGCAAATGAATCTTCGCGCAATGTCCTTGGCCACCTCTTTCGCTTCCCTTGATAGTAAGCTCCTTGGTACTTCTCCTTTACACAAGAACAAAGAAAAATCTTTAGTATTGAACAATAAAGTCGTTCCCTCCCCGGCAAAGGCGTCAAAATTTGATCGGCAAAAAACAAGCACAAGAATAAGTAAAAAGAGTGTAGGTCGATGTTACTGCTTTTGCGATTCTTCCGTAGTAGCGAAGTGGCTATACAGGTCGTATCCATAAGGAGGGAGAGCGATGGAAGCTTGATGCGGCTCTTTGTTCAAAAAAAGAGAAAGTTCTTTGTTTTAAATAAAGAATTGAAAAATGAAAACAAGTTGGTTTCAAGAATTGTTTGAAAATGATTTGGTGGTTTGTAAAGTTAGATTTTCTTAATGGTAAAAACGCACGGCTAACTTTCTACTAAGTGCTCCCACTAATCCCTAACTTCTTGAAGATGTAGCCTCATGATGGATCATAGGCAAGCATTCCCCTTATGCATAAGAACTATTCATGTGAAAATCAAGTGAAAGTTCTTCCTATAACTTAGCTTAACATGACAAAAACTTGGATATTCCCTTATCAAGATCCAATTGAAGGCGATAATAGGGGAAGTCACAAGTGCACTAATGGTATCGACAAAGTTAAATGGAAAATCTCTAACTTACAAAAACAAGTAAAGCATGCAATCCATAAATCATCAAAAACCCGTTAAGCATGAATATAAGAAAGTGAATACTTGAATGTAAATTAGAATTAGAACCCTCGTCTTAAGATATCACAGCTCTTGTTTGCACAAGGCTTAGTTGACACTATTGACTCATTTGGGTTTATCAATCAAGTTGTTAGAGATTAGTGGATTAGTAGTTAGTTAGCCATGCAATGAGAAAGTTAGTTAGACATGCTTGAGAAGAGAAACAACAAAAGAGAAGAGGTAAAGAGAGGGAGTTACACTACAACAATAAATTAAAAGTAAATGGAAAGCACAAGTAAATGGAAAGGAGAAAGAGAAGTAGTTACTTGTATTAGATTGCCACCTTCAAATACACTTTTACACACTCTCTCTCTCTTTCACTCTAATGGCTAAACTAAAACTAGAAGAAGAAGGAAACAATAACTACAAAAGTTACAAACAAAGCAACAATACAACTCTAAACTCTGGATATCTCGTACAGTAAAAGTCCCAGGGGGTTTTTATAGATACAGAGGGTATGGTGCACTGGATGGAGGGTATGGCCCCTGGTACCACTTGAGTGGTGCCAGGATGGCCGCCTTTCCGTGGCCATACTGGCGCCAGTCTGCTGGCGCCAGGAGCTGCAGACTGGTGCCAGTATGGGTGCCTTGTTGCAGCCTCCACTCCTTTGACTTTGGCTCCCTGGTTCAACAGATTTGGGCTTCAAGTTTGGGCTTCTCTTTTCGTTCTAAAAATCCTCAAATATGTTGGAGTTTTTGGGCCTCTCTTCTTCTTCAAGCCATAGACCTAGAAATAAGGAGAAACACCCATTAATAAACAGATTTTTATTAAGATAAGTATGCAAAATGTGATGAAAAATATGCAAGTACCAATACTAATCAGTCTCTACTTTGAACTAGTTCGCGTTTGTGACGCTCAGAGTCGTGTTTCTACATCAAGTGAAAGGTGCGTCTTTACTTTGAATGAAACTCGTGCATTGGCAAAACAGCAGAGTCGCGTCTCTTCAACAAAGAGAAGTTCACGTCTCTACTTCGAAGTCTACGTCACTTCAACAAAATGAGAGCTGCATTTCCAACTTGATGTTTGCGTTTCTCCAATAAATGAGAGTCGCGTTTCTACTTCAAAGAGAACTCTGTGCCTCCAAAGCAACACGACCCTTGCGTCTATAAGACCTATGTTCAGTCACTGCTTCTGCAATCAGTTCAACAGTACACAGGCAAAAGCAGTTGGCAATTTCTCCTGGCTTAACAGTACACCGACAACTTGTTGGCCCAAAGGCCTTCCACTCTAGTTTTGATGATGATTAACTCATGTAGTTATGTGTACTAATTATCTTGTGATGTTTAAGTTTCAGATCATTAATCAAGATATTAGTTGGTGAAAGCTTCCACACATCTTTCACATGTTGATTCAAGAGCCCGAGCGTCAAAGATCATATATAGCACTTGCTCGGTGGATCAAAGAGTTTTGGATCGAGTCGGCTTGGAGATTGCGCTCTACAAGAAGACTTAGGTATCCTATTTTAGTTTTGTGTTTAGATCCAATTGTAAAGATTAGAATAGTATGATAAGCTCAAGTTCACAACACACACGTTTCATGTTTTGGTTTTCCGTTTTTGGTTTAACCGATCTTGGTTTGCATGAATAGATATTATATCAAAACAAGTTTACATAGTTTAATGTATATTAGATTTGTTCTATATACATGCATGCTTCAACTACTTAGACAAACTTACTTTGATATACCTATTCCATGTGTTTTAGGTTTTGTGTTTTAACAAAACTTATTTTTGGAATTAAAGTCAAAACTATGATATATATATGTTTCATGTATATTGGATTTCTATCCATATGCATCATGCCTAAATGTTGCTTAAATATCATGTTTTTGTATTTGGAAGAGTTTTGGACAAAACGTATTTTCTATTCAAAATCCAAGTTTTAGAAAATACAGTTTTTGGTTTTTGGTAAAAATGATAAGATACAAAAATAGTTCATATTGATTGATATTTGAGCTAAACTTTTTACCACATGTTTATATATCAATGCAAAATGATAAAACTATTTTTGGTAATTTTTAGAAGTGTTAAAAGATTTTTAACAATATTTTTAAACTGGTTTTCTGTTCCAGGCTTCAACCAAGTCGACTAGTAACCTGACTAGTCGACTAGGGCTGAGGTCGGTCGACCGACGTGCACAAACCTGTGCACGTTTGGAGTCTCTGGGACGGTCGACCGGCCGGGTCGACCAGGCAGAGAGCAGAGCTCTCTGTTTGTTTGGGTCGACCGGGCCGGTCGACCGGCAGCAGCCAACGGGCAAAAATTGACCGTTGGACGGTCGACCGGACCGGTCGACCGGCAGGGTTATTTTTGCGAAATCTGCTTCAAACGGCTAGTTTCCAGATTTGCCTATAAATACCCCATTTGCAAGAGTTTTTCTCTAAAAATTTTTGTGCGAATTTTTCCCTACTCTCTGGTGTTTTTACTGCAATCAAAAGAAGTTTTTGAACTCATATTGAACAATCTATTTGGTGTTTGTACTAGGGTTTGGAAAATCAAAGAAAGGGTTTTTGGGAAAAGATTTTGATTGAACTTCTCTATCTTAGTTTCAGTTTTTCCCAAGGATTTTTCTTTGTGATTTTGATTTCCATTCTATTGGTTTTCTCCACACTTGAGCTAAAATCTACTATCTCATTCTATAGGATTTTTGTGTGGGAGAAGAGATTGTTTGTGGTTGCTTGTTGAACCACCAAGTTGTAAACCCTCTATTTACTTTGCTTTGTGCTTTTCCCTCTTGAGTTGAGGAGGGTGTTTGTGCAAGTGGTTTTGTATCCCTCAAGTTGTGAGGTGATCCTTACTTGGCTAGTGCAAATCCCTCAAGTTGTGAGGTGATTGTTTTGGTTGGATTGGAGCTTGCCTCAAGGAGGAGGTTATGTTTGTAAAGAGAGTAGTTGGGTACTCCTTGTGAGAGTTCTTTGTGGACTTGCTAGTGGATTCGAAATCCTTCGTGTGTCGAAGGCGGGGATGTAGAGCTGGGTGCTCGAACCTCGAAACACATCTCGTTGTTTGCGCTTGATCCATTGACTCTCTCTCTATCTCTCTCTTTACTTTGTGCCTTGCAATTATTTATATTGTGCATTCATATTTGCTTGGCTTGGTTGTGTGTGCATCATTTGTTGATCACACTTGAGTGTAATTTGCATTAAGTTTTTAAATTCCGCATTTAGTTCCTAGATTAGCATTGTCACCTATTCACCCCCCCCCCCACTCTAGGTGACTTTTCAATTAGTATCAGAGCTAGTGCTCCTGATATTTAGGTTTAACCACCTAGGAGTAAGATTTTGGTTTGCTAATCTTCATTTGCATTGTTCATTTGCACTCATTTAGTTTGCTCTCATGGATAGCCCTCCTATGTTTGACCATATTAGACTTGATGTTTGGAAGGCCAATATGAGTAGACATTTAAAAAGCCTAGGACATCTAGTTTATCAAGCCTCCACTCAAGAATCATTCCCTAATAGTAGCAAGCATAACAAGGCTAATGCATTAGCACTTAGAGCACTTAGAGCATCTCTTAGTGAACATCTTTTACCGGTTTTTGATCGTTATGATTCGGCTTTTGCAGTTTGGAGCTTATTGACGTCTCCTGAGCTTCTAAGGATTATCAACAAGATGAGGAGATCTAAGAGAGAAAAGTCCGAAGAGCATTGCTTCATGGTCCAAGGGAATAACTCCCTTGAGGTACAATCGGACACTCAATTAGATGATTGCTCTAGTTCCTATTGCCATGGTTGTTTTGAAGTTCAAACTTTAAATTTGGAACTTGCTCAAAAGCTTGAAAATTTATTGGAAAAACACAATCTTTTGAAAGAGGACAACCTTGTTTTGAAAAATGAATTAAAGGATTTGTGTTCTAACTTTGAATTGGTTTTGCAAGAGAAGGAAGAGATCACTAGTGAACGTGACTCACTAAGATCTCAACTAGACCTTGCCCTTAATGAGATTGAAGGTTTAAAAAGCAAAAATGATTGTGATGATGTTGTGAAGCACAATGAGATTTTATCTTCAAAATTGGATTTTACTTTTAAAGATAATCTTGTTTTGAAAAATAAAATTGATTCAATTTCAAAAGAGTTGGATTTGGTTTTAAAGAAAAATGAACCTTTGAAAATTGAAATTGATTCTCATGTGTGTCATGCTAGTATAGCTTCTACTTCTTGCACACCTATTGCATGCTCCACTTTGTCTTCCACTATTGAAAGTGATATTAATGTTTTGAAGAAAAGTGTTGAATGTTTGAGCTCCACTTTGAGCCAATGTGCCATGAACCACACTCGTTTGGAATCCTTGGTTCGTAAGAAACAAGTTCCAACTTTGCATGCACACCCTACACGGCATACACATGCTTTCCACGGACACAACCATGACATGTATGCTCATGTGTACACATGTACACATTGTGGCCGAAAAGGCCATCTTGCTAGATTTTGTTATGATCGTATTTATCATGAAAATTTAGCAACTAATCTTGTTTGGGTTAGAAAAGAAACTAACCCCTATGGACCCAAAAGAAAATGGGTACCAAAAACCACCTCCTTGACTTTTGATGTAGGTGGGAGCTCTCGCATCACGTGAGAGTATTGGTACCTTGAGGTGGATGCGTTCTAAGCTTAAAAGAGAACCATTTGGATACTTCACTCTCAAGGAGATTTGGTGGGAGGACCACCGTGGTTTGGAGAACTAGAGATGCACCTTCATCGGTTTTGGTATCATTCTCTAACTCCCATTTTTATTTGCATGCCCTTCATGTTCATCTATTTGTAGCATGCCATGTTTTATTGTTCATTATGTTTATGTCATGTTGATTAGATTAGTGTTATACATGTTTAGTTACTTTAGCACCCATGTTTCATATGGATCTACATTTAGTGTTCTCACTTTGTTTAAACTAACATGTATGCACTATATCTAATGCACATGCATTTACATAATGACCATTTGGTTGTTTATGATGTTTATGATTTTTGTTTTGTTGAATCATGTTTTATTGATTAGTATGATTTTTGCCATGTTTATTAGACTTATGCTCTACATGATTAGTTGTTGAGACACCCATGTTTAGTATGGACCCATATTTTGTGTTCTCCTTATATTTTAGCTATCATGTTAATCATAGATCTAATGCACATGTCTTTGTCATACTAATCATATGGTTGACTATGACTTTTTGTTTTAATAATTCATGTTTTTGATTATTATGATTTTCATGATGATTTGTAATCCCGTTTTATGCTTCATGTTTTGACTACTAGCTTGAATGATAGTTTTCATTAAGATTAGGATTTATACTTGTACAACTAGTGAGCTACAAATAGACCTTTATATATGTTTGTGCTTGAACGCTCATTTGTATTCACTTGATGTACTAGTATAATCTAGTTTTGATGATTCTTGCATTTGACTTATATTCATCATTTTACATATTTTGTTTTAACTTCATGTATATGTCCATCTTGTCCAAACTATCATTTATACATATACATCCTTGAGCCACGTGCCTTCATGCATATACTTTTGTGGACTCATTGTGTTTAGGATATGTATGTAAACTTTAGTTTGTACATGACATACATATGCCTTGAAGTTTAAATCGTTTGGATGAATTTCATGTTTGCTAAGTGATTTCACATGTATGATGAAGTTCATTTTTTTAAGATGATTTCAAATTGGTGATTTCACATCCTAGATGAATTTCATGTTTTCAATATTGAGCTTGATTGTCCATTTTCATGTTGATATGTTTCTCACAACACTTGTACACTCACCTTATTTAATGTTTTCTCATGACTTAGTTTTTATGAGTATAAATTGTGCTATATGGATTTTGAGTGTTTTAGTGTCATGTGGTTTACATGTGTCTTCATGAAAAATATTTTTGTTATTCCTTATTTGAAGGATCTCGTACTAGTTGATTCTTATAACTAGTTGTGATATTCTTCCTTGGTAGTAGTTTTCAAACATACTATATTTGTAAACCTATTTTTGAAAACCCCTACCATCTAAGGGTGGTTGGATGAGAGATCATGCTCATGTATGCTTTATAGTGAAAATCATAGTAAACTTGAACATGAAATGGGTGGTAGGAATATGAGATATACACCTGTTCTTATTATTGTTTCAATTGGTATCATTGAATTCTTTCAATTGGTATCAATATTGACATTTCTTGTATACTCATATATTTGTATGTATGTATGCTTTCATTTTCATAGAATATCAATTCCATTGGTATCTAATTTTCATACATATATATATTTTAGTTGTGCTTATTGTATCCCTATATCTTTAAGCACAAGATTTTGTTGATGATAAGCTTGAGCTTCAACTTTGTTTCAATTGATTTAGTTTTCAATTGGTATCTTAATTCGAGCCTTATCATAGTTTTTATTGGTATTTCATAAAGGGGGAGAAAATCTTGTATTTCTTCTTTCAATTGATTTTTAGTATTCCACTCCCTTACTTTATGATAAAAAATTAATAATTTCAATTGGTATTACGATCTATGTTTATTTTCAATTGGTATCAACATTTATGTTTAGAAATTCAAAATTTGTTATGTTTAATTTCAATTGATATCAAGATTGTTTATTTACAATTAGTCTGTTGATTGTTTACTTATCAATTGGTATCAAGATTTTTGTTTTTCAATTGGTATAGTTTCATTTTTAATTGGTATCAATATGCACTTCCTTGACACATTTTCTTCTAATTGGTATCATATTTGTGTTTAGACAAAAGG
The DNA here is from genome assembly GCA_038442645.1 of Agave tequilana. Taxonomy (NCBI): domain Eukaryota; kingdom Viridiplantae; phylum Streptophyta; class Magnoliopsida; order Asparagales; family Asparagaceae; genus Agave; species Agave tequilana. Next base: position 61,409 of record JAVJIF010007594.1, read on the forward strand.
GGAAGAACATCCCTTGTTTTTGATTCCTTTGTTTTGAATATAAAAAGAATATGTTTTCATTAGTTTTGTTTTTAAACCCCTTTGTTGATGATTGACAAAAAGGGGGAGAAGAATTTGAGTTTATATGCATGTTTGCATATGCATGTTTTATGTTTTTAATGTTTTTATTAAGTTCAATTGGTATCCAAAGCATTATTTAAAGAACATGTTTAGTTTGCTTAGTTTTGATATCAAGAGCTTGTAAAAGAGATCATGAGTTTTGTTTTGCATATATTGTGTTTAATTGGTATCTAGAGCATGTTATGTTTAGTTTAATTGGTATCAAGAGCATGTTTATTTTTTAAAGATTTTCATTGGTATCAAGAGCATGTTTATTTTTTAAAGATTTTCATTAGTATCAAGAGCATGTTTATTTATTTTTACTAATAATTGGTATCAAGAGCATGTTTATTTGTTTTTGCTAATTGGTATCTAGAACATGTTTATTTGTTTTATAATTTCATTGGTATCTAGAGCCATTTATTAGTTGTTTATCCTATGCATGAGTTAAGGGGGAGCTTCTTTGAAGCTTAACTTTAATCCATGCATATATAACTCCATGAGTTTTGTCATCATCAAAAAGGGGGAGATTGTTGGCCCAAAGGCCTTCCACTCTAGTTTTGATGATGATTAACTCATGTAGTTATGTGTACTAATTATCTTGTGATGTTTAAGTTTCAGATCATTAATCAAGATATTAGTTGGTGAAAGCTTCCACACATCTTTCACATGTTGATTCAAGAGCCCGAGCGTCAAAGATCATATATAACACTTGCTCGGTGGATCAAAGAGTTTTGGATCGAGTCGGCTTGGAGATTGCGCTCTACAAGAAGACTTAGGTATCCTATTTTAGTTTTGTGTTTAGATCCAAATTGTAAAGATTAGAATAGTATGATAAGCTCAAGTTCACAACACACACGTTTCATGTTTTGGTTTTCCGTTTTTGGTTTAACCGATCTTGGTTTGCATGAATAGATATTATATCAAAACAAGTTTACATAGTTTAATGTATATTAGATTTGTTCTATATACATGCATGCTTCAACTACTTAGACAAACTTACTTTGATATACCTATTACATGTGTTTTAGGTTTTGTGTTTTAACAAAACTTATTTTTGGAATTAAAGTCAAAAACTATGATATATATATATGTTTCATGTATATTGGATTTCTATCCATATGCATCATGCCTAAATGTTGTTTAAATATCATGTTTTTGTATTTGGAAGAGTTTTGGACAAAACGTATTTTCTATTAAAAATCCAAGTTTTAGAAAATACAGTTTTTGGTTTTTGGTAAAAATGATAAGACACAAAAATAGTTCATATTGATTGATATTTGAGCTAAACTTTTTACCACATGTTTATATATCAATGCAAAATGATAAAACTATTTTTGGTGATTTTTAGAAGTGTTAAAAGATTTTTAACAATATTTTTAAACTGGTTTTCTGTTCCAGGCTTCAACCAAGTCGACTAGTAACCTGACTAGTCGACTAGGGCTGAGGTCGGTCGACCGGGCCGGTCGACCGACGTGCACAAACCTGTGCACGTTTGGAGTCTCTGGGACGGTCGACCGGCCGGGTCGACCGGGCAGAGAGCAGAGCTCTCTGTTTGTTTGGGTCGACCGGGCCAGTCGACCGGCAGCAGCCAACGGGCAAAAATTGACCGTTGGACGGTCGACCGGACCGGTCGACCGGCAGGGTTATTTTTGCGAAATCTGCTTCAAACGGCTAGTTTCCAGATTTGCCTATAAATACCCCATTTGCAAGAGTTTTTCTCTAAGAATTTTTTGTGCGAATTTTTCCCTACTCTCTGGTGTTTTTACTGCAATCAAAAGAAGTTTTTGAACTCATATTGAATAATCTATTTGGTGTTTGTACTAGGGTTTGGAAAATCAAAGAAAGGGTTTTTGGGAAAAGATTTTGATTGAACTTCTCTATCTTAGTTTCAGTTTTTCCCAAGGATTTTTCTTTGTGATTTTGATTTCCATTCCATTGGTTTTCTCCACACTTGAGCTAAAATCTACTATCTCATTCTATAGGATTTTTGTGTGGGAGAAGAGATTGTTTGTGGTTGCTTGTTGAACCACCAAGTTGTAAACCCTCTATTTACTTTGCTTTGTGCTTTTCCCTCTTGAGTTGAGGAGGGTGTTTGTGCAAGTGGTTTTGTATCCCTCAAGTTGTGAGGTGATCCTTGCTTGGCTAGTGCAAATCCCTCAAGTTGTGAGGTGATTGTTTTGGTTGGATTGGAGCTTGCCTCAAGGAGGAGGTTGTGTTTGTAAAGAGAGGAGTTGGGTACTCCTTGTGAGAGTTCTTTGTGGACTTGCTAGTGGATTCGAAATCCTTCGTGTGTCGAAGGCGGGGATGTAGAACTGGGTGCTCGAACCTCGAAACACATCTCGTTGTTTGCGCTTGATCCATTGACTCTCTCTCTATCTCTCTCTTTACTTTGTGCCTTGCAATTATTTATATTGTGCATTCATATTTGCTTGGCTTGGTTGTGTGTGCATCATTTGTTGATCACACTTGAGTGTAATTTGCATTAAGTTTTTAAATTTCGCATTTAGTTCCTAGATTAGCATTGTCACCTATTCACCCCCCCCCTCTAGGTGACTTTTCACAACTAGCTCAGAGTATCGATGAGGCATGGAGTGCGTATCTAGACACTCACGACAATCATCTCTGGTGGCTTCAAAGAGTTTAATAGTATACTCACAAAGACCAAAATTCAGACAAGATCAAGCTCAAGGTATCTCAGAAGATTGTCAGTCTAGTATTGAGAGCTTACTGCTAATAGAAAAGTCCTAACTGTTCTGAAACCCGTGCCAGTCAATAGTGAAATTTCGAAAACTTTGGGGCTTCTGTAGACCATCTAAAAATCACTGAAGACAAGTCATCAGATAACAGAGTCTATACTTCAGACGCGAGGCTAATCAAAGTCATTTATGCAATGCCAAGACGCAGGGTTCGAAACTTGCGCCCCTGCATCACTCCAATGCCAAGACGCAGGGCTCGAAGCCTGCGTCTCTGCATCACTCCAATGCCAAGATGCAGGGCTCGAACCCTGCGTCTCAGCACCACTTCAATGCCAAGACGTAGAGCTTGAAGCTTGCGTCTCAGACGCGAAGCTTGAAGCCTGCGCCTCAGACGTGAAGCTCAAGGGACGCGTCCAATATCACATCAATGAGGAAACACAGAGTTCAAGGCTCGTGTTTCAACACCGCAGAAGCGCCCAAATGCGGAGCTCAAAGCCCGCATCCTGCATCATTTCAATGGCTAAACGCAGAACTCAAACTCGTGTTTCAACTGTAGAGGAGCCTTGCGTCTCAGTTATAACCACCCCCATTACTTGGTTAAATACTGCCCACGTAATGAGGGGAGTTGACCTCCATTATGGAGAGTTTTTAGGGGATAGTTTTACCCCTAGAACCCCTATAAATAGCTAAAGCTGCTATTAAAAAGGGGTCAGAATTTTTGGCTGAGGATTATAGGCTTTACAAAAAGTTTAACTCTTCTACACAAACTTGCTGAATTCAAGTTTTCGCTTAAATCTCTTTGACATTTCATTGGATAGGAGCTGTGCTACTCCATCCATGTTCCAAGGGAAAAAATTCTAAAGAAGCTTGACGTTCACCCGATCAATAAAAAATAAGATTCACTTTCCACCGCTACGCAAAGAACCCAGCCTTAAACAAAGAGGAGATTTGAGCTTGAGTGTCTTCTCTCTCTTGTAGTTGAAATTTGAGTTATTGTAATTTTTCATTGATTCAAGGAAACTTTGCAATATACCTTCAACTTTCCTCTCAGTACACCAACATTAATAATTGATTTTATTGTCGAGTTTATTAAAAAACGACGTGAATGATGGTGTCTTTTAATCTAAATATTATTGTAGTGTCGTGAGCATCTGCCGGTATTTTCCTACTTCGTAAATCATACTTTTGCACCTCTTGTGATGTAAGATTGATGTAAATTAAATCACGCTCTGTGATAACTATGTACTTGTACTCTTTTATGTTAGAATATATAATACCACGTCTGTACTGTATGGATGCTTAGCGTACATATGTGAGGGTATTTCTGCCTTGCGTATGTACGTCACAGTAGTGTCCCCGTACCCACCAAGGTGGGCGTTGTACTCCATGTGTAGGATACTTGGTATTTATTTACAATATACCCTCTTCTAACTTTTTTCGGACTAAGTGATGAGGGCGGGATAATCTGAACCTTACCAAATTGTCAAAGCACCTTTTCTGGATGGTAGAGTTCGATGACATCTATGAATTTGAGACATCACTGAAATCACAAATTGAATGCAGTAGATGATAATATCTGAAATCCTGATATGGATTCCATACAACCAACAAATGAAAACAAGTATTGTTAATATAATCCTCACTGAAAAAGCATTGCAATTATGTATGAAAATAACTTACCTCATTGCCCCCAGCAATCAAGTGATTCACTATTGCTTGGTTTTCTAATGAGGTGCTTGCCGATCCATGCCATATTCATATGCACGCCCGCGGAAGATTATTGGTATAGTTTATATTATGAGGGGGATGCAAGCTGGGAAGTACTCATAGATCCATACATGCTGATCAAATCACATTGAGCAAATTCATATAAAATATTTAGATAATCATATAATAGTTTTAATAATACATTCACCAGTGACAGATATCTCGCAATCTGCTTAACTCCACCTCTCGAAGCATACCCTAATTTCCTATATAGTTATGCTAATACAACAGCTTTCCAGGCATACAATGAAACCTGACCGAGGTCCTCAATTAATTTCAGATATTCAACGGAAACTATCGTTCCACTCTTATCGCTAAATAAAGTGCAGCTCACTAAATATAGCATATAGGCTCTAGGATCGTACTGAATACGTGTCTCTGAGTCTGCATGGTGACATTGGAGAACTTAGAATGGAGCCATTCCAATCTTAGTGAGGTTCTGCAGACCAGGCCCAACTCATCTTTTGCATCTCGCGATGACACACCAAGTAAACTAACAAGCATTCCTCTGGCATTGGTCATTCTATGAGGCATGTTCACAGAATGACCATGCCCACAAGTGTGGGAACATCATCGAGTGTGATTGTCATTTCACCGAATGGCATGTGAAAAGTATTTATTTAAAGTTGCCACCGTTCCACAAATATAGATATCACAATCTGATTTACCCTTTGGTAGAAAATGCTTGTCAACTCTTGCAATGTGAATTGTTGAATGTAGTTAGCACACCGACAATTCAGTGTGTTATCATCTCATGCCTAATCATTCAATTTTGCTGCATGTGCAATGCATTTTGGTGGATCTCTCTACTGAAATTTTTGTTTTTAATATGATAATATCAATAGGGTTTTGTCATATATTCAACACAAAATTCTTAAAATTAAAATTAAAATCTTATATCATCATTCCAGATATCTGCCACAACATGGGTTTTAAAACTCCGCAGTAGTGAAATGTCGGTCAGACCACCAGAAAATGGCGCTGTCAACTCTTTCGACTCCTTGTGTTTTTCACCCTCCTCTATTTGGGGAGCCTCCTCTATTTCGGGAATGACAAAGAGAACTCATTTCGTCTATGACGTCTTTCTGAAGCTGTAGGACAAGACAGCCTTGGAAAGAGCCTGTAGTATCCATGCCTATGACAGAAAAAATTTAGACTAGTGTATTTAAAGAAAAAAATTGTTCGGCCATCTAGGACCGAACGTTACTATATTTCTGCGGCCAAAGATGGCCAAACATATATAGTAACGTTCGGTCATAGTACACCAAACAAAGTTATGTTTTTGGCTGTTTTAGGCCGAACAGTTTAACAAATGTTCGGTCATCTATGACCAAACATCTGTTAAATTGTTCTGCCTTTAATCGCCGAACAGTATACAAATCCATCACATTTAAAAGCAATCTTTTTTTTATTTTAAAGCAATGTAAACTAATTTCTTTAAGTTTTTACTCCAATTACAACACAAACTAACTCTATATACAATCAATCAACCATCAAATTGAACAAATCTACCAAAAATTCGTCAAAATTTTGATCTTGAGGATTCATTAAAAAAATAAAAATCTCAAATACCTTTGACGATCAGGAACGGCGGGGTCGGCGGCGGGAGCAGGATGCGTTCGACCAGAGCGGGGTGCGTTTGACGGTCGACGGTCGGGGGTCAGAGCGGCAGTTTCAATTTTTGGAGAATTTTGAGAACGAGGGAGATGAAGAGGGAGAGAGAAGGTATTTTGGGAATTTTGAAAAAAAAAAAATTAAGCTGGCTACGTGTGTTAAAGGGTGTAACGGGAATTTTGGGAGTGTGTTTTAATCAAAATGGTGGGTTTCTTAATCTTGTTGGTGCCTTGATCAATTCCTGGGGCGGCAATATCCGTCCTCAGGGACAAGCCCACCATGCTCAGGAAGGCACAAAGACCTCCATGCCCCTCTCCATATACAAAGAATTCCACCCCGAACAAGAGAAGTATGCTATATTATTTATTATACTTATTAGTATTTACTCTTGTACTCAATCCTTACATTTCAGACTCTGACTTGTTCATTGGAGAGGGTCTAGTCTGGACCAAGACCCGGCCGCCTAACGACTTTGTCTCACAAGTCATCTTAGACTCTGGAGGAGTTATGCCCCTCTTACTTGAAAAGTCCAGAATTAGTCAGACCTGTCCTAGTGGGTCGAGACCCAGTGTCCCATACATCATTAGGATACCTTTTTTTCTCTCTGTGCGTGTATACGGGTGAAGTTTGTGTATTCTACTTTGCTTAGACCTCAATTTTCAGAGCCCAGAAGCTTTTCTCCTGATTCTTTGTATATGTGTTCACCATATGAGCAAGAAAAAGCGGAAAGAAAGGGAAGAAAAAAAACGAAGAAGAAGAAATGAAAAATTGATTTATGATCTAATAAAAGGACAACTGACAGAGTTAACCAACCATCAACTTTCAGACTCACTAATGAGATATTAGGGAGGCTTAGGAATGAATTATAAAGTTGAGGGGCTTTCTGGCTTTACTGATTAGCTTATAGGGGTTTTTTGAAATTAAGCCAAAAGAATTAAAGAGTCACCACTGTTCTCCCTGAGTTTGTCTGCTCAAATGCTCTGGTGATGTGATTTTCTTTTTTCTTTTTTTCTTTTGTTGTTGTTGTTGTTGTTTTGCTTATGTTTGAAGACAAAGTCTTAATAAAAATGTGACCAAAATTCCTAATATATAGAGCTACATGTAAGCATAATTTATAGGCAAGTTTGTGACCTCATAACATGTTACCTGTCAATAATTGTATTACATCTCAAGCTTTATAACTCAAATGTAACTCAAGCGTCCAAAACATGTGGGTAGGGATATTTAATAGATTAGGGTTGGACCGGGCCTAAGGTAGGCCCGGGCTTCAATTGCAAAATATTTGAGGTTTTAAATCCATAACACTCGCCTTGGACCCTAATTCAACCGGCCCTGGCCCTAGTCTTAGGGTTCTGGAATAGGCCCTAGGGCCTTCGGGTGAGGCCTAATACTATCTAGAATTTTTTTTATAAATTTCTTTCTTGTTTATTTCATTCTTCTGTCTCTAACTATAAACGTTTTCAAAGATCAAGAGTCCGTACGTTAACATTTAAAAATTTGAGCCTTATAGGTAAATACTAAATTGGAGGATGATGATGATAATAACAATAATAATAATCAAAAAATAAGTCTATTTGATGTTAGATTTGTCACATAAGTAAGATCTAAACAGACCTCCTTAAGGATTAGGGTCGGGATAGCCTTAGCGTGGGCTATAACCCCGACCCTAAAATAAATCAAGTCAAACACAAGGCCTCAACCATTACTCATTTTTTGAAAGAATAAATATATCTGATATTGGATTTGTCACATAAGTGAGGCCTAAAATGGATCTCCTTAAGGACTAGGATCGGAATAAGGGTCCCTAGCCTCAGTGTGGGCTCTAACCCCGACCCTAAAATAAAACGAGTCAAAAATAAGTTATACTCTTTGAGCTATGTTTGATCAAGGAAATTTGAATTGGAAAAGTACTATTGTGAAAGTTTCAGATTGAGCATACATTTTTAAAATCTATTGGAAAGAAAGGCTACTGCTTTATGGTTGCTTGAATGGGCATTATGCAAGTACCAAAACAAAATTTAGAAGATAAAGGGAGAAGTTTTAATAATCTATTAAGGTTTTAAAAGTAATCAACTACTCGATTCTGTAATGCAAGACCATGGACCAAAATTGAAAAATAAAAGAAGAATTTTAGCCATCACTCATTAGATTTATCCGCAAATTTTCTTCTCAATTTTACTAGAAAAAACAAGGAGGAAAAAAAACCTTAATACTAAATTAAACATTAAGGGGTTTAGTGATGAATTATAAAAAAGAGAGATGTTTTCTGATTTTAGTGATTTATTCAAGGGGGGTTTTCAGAAGTTGAGCTGAATTATAATATCAACATCTTGAGAAGCTTCTGACCCATGCGATGCCTTTCAACTATACAAATAAGCCAAGGATGTAGATTGTCAATTTAGTCATCGATTTTGTTCTTCACAAAGATCAATTTTCCTTTTTTTTTTTTTTTTTGTTTTGTTAAGTCAACATTCCTCTTGGTTGTCCAGCTTTTTGATTAAGATGTTTAAGCCATTTCCTCTTCAGTCCGGCCTTGACTCAGCTTGATGCTCCCTCCACTGGACAGAGGATCCGCTGCTCCATCCTGAACACGGTGCACCGCAAAGACACAATCAGATCATTGAACACCGCAAAAATACATTATTAACAAATTCTTCGTTCGTGGTTGGAACGGTTTTTGTAATTGGGAGAAGGATAGTCGAGACGTATTATCCAGATTTTGTAAATTGTCTCTGTAAAGATGTTGTGAGTTCTTGATTTGTAGCTGATCTTCCCTCAAGAACAGGAGATTTGGTGAGATATTTTCTCGAGTCCAAATGCTACATTTAAACTTTTATGTAGAGTTGTAGAGTTCAGCTGTTGTGACTCGAGGATATTCTTTTTTACTTTGGAAAGATAGCTGGGTTAATAAAATTAGAAGAAGATTAAAGCTTAATTAAGACCAAGTTTGCTTATATATGATGAACAAACGTCTTTTTTAGAAAGATTTTACTCTTCAAACATGAGGACAAAGTCTGTCTGCTGGTTCTACATCAATCTCTTTTAAAATGACTGCATCCTTCTCGAGTCACTAAGTAGCAATCAATAAATAAATTAGTTAATTACTTACTTAATTAAACTTTGTTTAACAATAATCCTAATTAAGATGGGACGTTTGCAACGCGTTTTGTGATGCCCTACGGAGCTCCGACAAGTCCAATCCTGATTTGGCTTTTTACAGTTGTTTTCTTGACTGGAAAAAATGGTTTAGATTCTGACCACGTGCGTTTTGGGAGCTCTTGGACATTAATCAAGGTGACGTAATCTCAGTATTAGTTTGTAATTAGTTATTGTCTTGTTTCTCATCAAAAAGAGAGAAGAAGAAGAAAAGAAGAAAGAAAAGAAAAAAACAGAGAAAAAGTAGAGTAGATGACAGAACCCCTCTCTCTCTCTCATATGGTCTTCATCTACTTCTTTTTCTCACTGGAAACATTGATTGTATTAACATTTTGTAGGCTACGAAAAGCCCAATTCATCATAATAGAGGTCCTTAAATCACTGCAAACGAAATTCAATAGAAGAAAACTCTTTTAATTATGAAATCCGAGTAAAATTAGACTCATGGTACCTTTGAGAACATCAAACTCTTATTTCCGCTTAACTTTGGTTCTTTTATAGGAGGGTAAGAATTTACCCCCATAATTTAGATATATAAGAATTTTAATTACACCACCACAATTAACCTAGAACACAATCAGTAAATAATAAACCAAGAAACGAAATAGAAATACTTGAAAGCGCCACTGAATAGAAAAACTGGATGGACTTTCTCATATCTCATCACCTTGAGCAGACTCCAACAATGGGGCAAAGGGAGACCTTTGCTGGGATTTGTGCAAACAAATAGTCCAACATCGGTTAGATATGAGGATGGTCTTGAGTATATAAAGATTTAGGATACTCGATCTAGAAGACTAGTTTTTTGGGATGGTGCCCGAGTCCTTACAAGTGGTATCAGAGCCATGCCCCGAACTTAGTCGTGTGTGAGTTTTGATGTTCAGATGAGCTTAAGGGAGACTCTTTGTTCGAGGGGGGATTGTTGGGATTTGTGCGAACAAATAGTACCACATCAGCTAGACATGGGGCTAGATATGGGAATGGTCTTGGGTATATAAGAAGGATTTAGTTTACTCCACCTAGAAGAAGGCTAGTTTGGTATAGTGCCCAAGTCCTTACAATCTTTATTGGCTTCTTATCATGATGATGTGAGGAGCCAACTCCTCTTCTTATATAAAGATGGGATGAAGAGTCTCACTTGTCACAGGAGTCCTGACCCTAACTGGCTTATACATATACCCATACTTATAACACGTGTTTAACATACGACTAAGATGCATAAAAAAGAAACCAACTTTTACAACCACAATGCTATTTTGAGTCAACTGGTTTAGTCTAGTCAAGGCTCGTCTTCAATTCGAGTTATATTAATTTACTAAATAAATAATTTAATAATCAATGATAGCCTATAAAATTCTTACATTCTCCCACTTGGGTTTGATCATCATTTTTTTTAAAATAAATAATAAATATATTAAACTTATTTTTAAAGAAAATTCTGAAATGAAGTGGCCATAGAAACAAACACTTAGCATTATGATCCGGTCAAATAAGTTACTTATATTGGATCATAATAGTTTATATATCTATTGTGACATAGAACCAAATTATGTCACAAACATAATAATTTATTCACATGAACCAACAAGTATGGTATGTGTAGTACAAATATAGCATCTTGATGTGGTTATTTATACTATATTGATAATTCGCTCACTTTATGGTTTTATTGGAAAACTTTATTAATTCTAAAAAAAACCTCCTTATATTCCAATAAAATCGTTTCTCCTGAACTCTTTATGATTTTTGATAAAACCGCCATATCTTCCAAAGAAAAACACAAGTTTTAACGAAGTCTCCTTATGGTTCAAGGAAGTCTTTTGTGTTCCAAAATGAAACTCCTTGTGTCTTGTAAATCAAGACTACTTCATGTCATTAGTATTGTACAAGCACTATCTTTGTTTTTGACATTAAACAGTCAGGCTTTAGACTTTCATCATAAGTCTTTATCCTGCTAATAAGCACAGATACATATACAAACAATTTATAAACATAATATAATAACCAATATTCATGTAAAAATAACATTGAGTTTCAAATAATGGAATTTTGTTAACTCAAGTAGTTGTACCCAACTTACCTTATGGGTTGCCTATGTACCCAAAGTAGGATCAAGTGTGCAAGCGGTTCTCATTACATAATTAGAGAACTCCCACTAATCAAGTACATAAAAAAAAATCATCCAAACTCATAAAAGCAACATGTCTCTTGGATATCTCAATGGGTAAAAAGTTGATAAGTAGATTTGTTATTGTCGTGGATAAAAACCGATTTAACGTGGGTTGAACCCACCACAAGAAATTTGGGCGCTCACCGGATGGTACCTGTTAGAGCACACACAGGAAAAAAAAATAACTTTTAGGTTAGGAGCACCAATGTGGTACCGACCTTAGACTCTCGATCGTGAGGATCAGTAAGTGGAATGGAAAGAAAAGACTGGTGGAAGGAAGGGTCGTGCAGAGGATAACTGCCAGTGAGGTGGAAGAAAGGATCGTGTAGAGGATAACTGCCTATGTGATGAAGGGAAGGACCGTGCAGAAGATAACTACCGGTCTGGTGTGGGGCAGGACTGTAGGGGGTGTGTGCGTGCGAGCGCACGCGCACTCTGGGGGCTAGGGATGTGACCTCCTTCTCCTTGGAGAACAAGGATAGTATGTACCTCACAGGATGTTGGCATGGAGGAGAAATTGACGAACTGCTATAACTGCACGATCTCACGTAATAGATTTGTTGTAATGGTCGTGATCACTGACGCTAGTTAGTGGGATTGCATTCCAACAAATTTTCTAATGTTCATAACTGGCTGCGGTGAAAGGAGCATTACATGTTATGAACGAGGGGAGGATGGAACTACATAATCGTCGATGGAGGTCAAGGATGACCTATTGTTGAAGCTTCAGTTCGGAGTTGAAGTCTTCAGAACAGGAATAGTCTCAGAGTGGAGAAGACCCTGACGAGGTGAGAACTTCGGAGTGGTAGAATGAGGCTCTAAGTCGGAAATGGCTCTGGGATAAAGAGCAGCTCTGAGAAGATTGATGTGGTGAAGGCTTCGGGGTGGATTGAGAACTGTGGATATCTTGGGAACCCTCCAATAGTTTTGTCACGTGTCATCATCCTGGTGTGGGTCAAATTTTGACCATTACAGATGTCTCAACTTTCCCACTTGCCAGAGCTGCGAAAAGGAAGTCGGGGAGCGAAGCGGATCGGAGGGAGTTCTGATCCGGATCTTCTATACTTTCTCAAAAATATAAACATAGAGATGTAATGGAATATCTTGTGTTACTCTTGTCAGACGTAATCAAATAAATATAAAAGAATGATATTCGGAATGAAAATATTTTTGGAATGAAAATATTTTTTGGAATGAAAATTGTTATGTTTAGATCTTGCCTAGCTTGGTTTTGCTATTGGCTTTTGGAATCAGTATTGTAACGGTCCCAGTTAATAATTTCCGTTTGACTACAATCATCTCATGTAATCCAAGCGTGGGACCCATCAAGATACAATACTTCCATTACTGACATCAGAATGCTCTATACTATACATCAAGCTCCACTAAGATAGCATGTATGATCTAAACGTGACTTACCATTGCCAACACATATGGTCCGACAACCCATTAGAAAACGCAGTCTAAATATATTACAATACCAAAATATATTACAAGGTTTGAGTCTAGTACCAGACACTATAATGTTTACAAGTTAATAGCAACCATCCAACTAAAAGTTACGCATAGTTTTGTACAGCCATATACATATCAAAGCAGAATAAAAATGAAATGACTCCGTTGACGCCTATCCCGCACATTGCTTTTAAGCGGGTCCTTTGCCTTTGTCCAAACCTGAAGGTGGTAATAGAAATAGAGTGAGCTTGACAACTCAGTGAGTAAAATAATATTTATGCATGCCTGTTAAGTAGGTCTACATGGACTAAGTTATCAGGTTGGCAATTGTGTCTTTATACCATTTGTGTAAATTTAAGGTATTAACTGAATACCCTAACTAATACACAGTCACAGGGCCTATCAGTCGACTAGGTCATTCTATATTCGACTAATACTACTCATAAGTCGACTAATATGAAGCTATAGTCGACTGGGTTTGATCCAAAAGTATTTGCTTCTCTGTTGGCTGCCAGTGACCAATTATAGTCGACTACCCTACCTGTATAGTCGACTACTCTATGTACTAGTCGACTTGCACATCCCCTATAGTCGACTAGGTATAGGTCAATAGGTATGTTGCTCTCTGTTTGCCACTTATAACCAATTATAGTCGACTACCCTACTTGTGTAGTTGACTATACCAAGTATTAGTCGACTTATAATCAACTGTAGTCGACTACCTTATGTCTAAAGGAAGTTGTTTACTCTCTGTTTGTTCTCTGTAACTGGGGATAGTCGACTACAATCTATTTGTAGTCGACTAACATTGTTTTCCAGCAGCTTGTCTGCCCATATATCACATCTATAGTCGACTTACCCCAAGGGTTTAGTCGACTAATATGACTTAAATTTGTCTGTGCATGTGACTACTCCAGATTTAATATTTAAGAATTTTTCTATGATTTCATTATGGAATTTCTATCTTAGCCACATCAACATTCTTATTAAACACAACGTTGGGCTCCCCCTTCGGTCTCCTCCGGTTCAACCCGGTCCCTTCCTCCTATATATCATTCAACGCAATAATTTCCTCCTTCCACCACCACCGGTTCAACCCGATCCCTTCCTCTTATACATTACCGTATAGTTTCCCCTTTTAACACCTCCGGTTCAACCCGGTCCCTTTCTCCAAAATATAATAATCACGTTCATCATGCAATAGCAATATACAAAGACACATAAAGAAACGACAACATACAAGCTACATAGTCTTTACCTTAAAACATGCCAATATCAAAGAATTCACTAACATGTATGAGTAGCTATTAGTGAAATTATCAATATACGAGTCTTTACAAGATAACCAACATATCTCGATATCACAGAATAGGTATGACCATAAATATGTGCATGGTATCAAGTGTCATGTTTATCTATAGAACTCTTTCTCTAGAAGCATGTAGTAGACACACATGAGCTTAACTTCTACATGAATGCCATAAGATTATGCATCCATAAAAATCTATAATCTATACTCATGAATTTATCCTTCAATTTCATGTCCATTTATCATTTAAAATTTCTTTTATTTCCAAGCTTTACTCTACCTATCATGATACTAGAGTCCCGATGTTCTACTCACCCTTTGAAGCGGTTAGCTCTTGATCAAGCTTGATCTTCTGCTACGACGGAGTCTACAAGGTCATAACAATGCCAATATTTAGTTCATAGTTTAAAAAAGTTCAAGAGGGTAGAGTTCTTAAAGTTTTTTCTCACCGTTCAACTAATGTCACTCCCCTAACTTCTTGTTCTAGATCACCCTTTGACTCGTTCTATCAGGTTTTTGGAGGAGTTAAAATATGAAAATGGGGCCTTTTTCTTGTATATGGAATGAAGGGAAGTTTGTGGGAAAATGAGAGGGAGAATGAGTGTTAATTGTGAAGGAGAAATGGGGAGTAAAGGGTGCTGCTGCTGCTGCTTTGGGCTGCTACTGCTGCTGCTTTAGGCTGCTGCTGCTTTGGGCTGCTGCTGCTGCTGCTTTGCTGCTGCAAGAAGGGAAGAGAGAGAGGGTTTTGGGGAGTTTGAATGAAGAGAGAGAGAGTTTATTAAATGAGATTGTTCTCTTCATCCCTCTCCTATTTATAGCCCAATCCCTTCCATAAAAATATGACAAGTGTCCCTCTCTAACCCATCACTCTACACCTACACCTTACCCTATAAACAAGGCTCCATGCCTCCCCCCTTCATGAAGTACTAGTACCCCCAAGTATGGTGAGGGGTATGGTGGCAAGGTCAACAACATGTGGTTGTATTCATTCTTATACATACATACATGTGTATATACATACTAATATATTAATTCTTATACATACATACATATGTACATACACACTAATAAACATGGTAATAAGTAAAGTATCTAGCATGAAAACTTATTTGCCATCACCTCCTTAAAGTATCAAGATGTTAGGAAAAAGGGTGCTTATTTAAGACAAGTGTTACATTCTACCCTCCTTATGGAAGTTTCATCCTCGAAACTTAACGTACTTTGGAACAAATGTGGGTAGGCTTTCCGTATCTCCTCTTCCAGTTCCCAAGTAGCTTCTTCTATGTTTTGATTCCTCCATAAGATCTTGACCAAGGAAATATTTTTGCTTCTCAATTGCTTCTCCTTGCGATCAAGAATTTGAAATCACCTAGAGGGGGGGTGAATAGGTGATGGCTATATGATAATGGCAATTATGCGGAATTTAAAAAAAATTAACTCTAAACAATTATCACAATACAATATTTCTTGCAAGTAAAAGACAATGTAAAATTGCAAGTAATAAAAGAGATAGAGTTAGAGAAATTTGAGCAAACGCAAACACGCCGATATGTTTCCGAGGTTCGAGCCACGCTCTACGTCCCCGCCTTCACACTTGAAGGATTTCCACTATTGAGGATCCCACCGGATCAACAATACAAGGACAACACTTGTCCGTCTCCCGTGATGACACTTCACCACCTTGAGCACACTAGCTCGCCTTGAGGCCGATGCCTCTACAACTTCACTCAATTACAATGGAAGTGATCACACTTGACCACTTTACAAAAGAGCTCACTAAGCACAATCCTAGAACCAAATAATAGACTTAGAGTATGGGATTGTGTAGTGCAAAACTAGAGAGAAGTAGAGGAATAGGCTCCAAGAAAGGTGATGGAAATTTAGGCTTTGGAGAGAAAAATCTTTTCTTTTGAAAACTTTGGAAATCTTTGAAACTTTTGTAAAATTGCACTTGATAGCTCTAAAATCATTAGTCATATCATATGAAGTGACCACCTATTTATAGGGGTCAAAAACTGCTCAAGAGATTCGTTGGAGACAAATCCCAAAAGTCAAAAAGTCAGAAAAATAGCTGTTGAGTCTGTCAGAATTTTTGACAGACTACCGGTCGACCGGGTCGGTCGACCGCCAACGGTCAAAAATCCGACCGTTGGGGCTCACCGGTCGACCGGGTCGGTCGACTGGCAATTTCCAGAGAGCAGCAGGTTGGGGCCGGTCGAGTATCGGTCGACCTCCGGTCGACTGATACGCACATGCACATTTGTGCATGTCGGTCGAGTGCCGGTCGACTGCCGGTCGACCGGTCATTGTGAATTTCTGAAAAATCAGAATTCACAGACCTGGACAATTTTGGATTTTGGTTTTGGGTCTTGGATAAAATGTTTTGGTCTTGAAAAATCATAGAGTATGAGCATGTGTCATACTACTATCAAGGTAAAATACTTGGTAAAAATTCTTTTGATAAAAACTTGATTTTCAATGAAATGTTTTTCCCAAAAACTAGTCTCTCTAAAATCGTATTTCCAAAATAGATATGTTCAACTAAAACTGAGTTTGGAAATAGAAATAGAAATTATTTTGAAGCCATAAACCACTCTAGAAAATGTGTGTGTGTGATATCCCATATCTCTACTTCTACTATTTAGTTTTGACAAAATATTCTAAAATGAAAATAAACAAAGTACAAATCTTGGATTCTTTAGCAAGTCTTGATCTTCTTCTTGAACTTTTCTTCAACGCAAATTCCGAAGCTTCCTATGTGCTTTAGCTTGGGAATGCAAATGTTGGGCGAACTCCAAATTTGTGAGTCTTTTAGCGGAGTCGTCAAAATCTGTTTCTTGAACCTGAAATACTTTAAAATCAAGATTATTAAATACATAACTAAATATGTTTTGCTATCATCAAAATAACCGGGATAATGGCCTTTGGGCCAACAATCTCCCCCTTTTTGATGATGGCAAAACATATGTAGTTATCACAAGATATTTTGGGTAGAGTCTTCAAATGAAGCTCCCCCTCAACATATGCATATATAAAAAATCATACTCAGGCATATTATCACAATTGCTAAATCATAAACATCATATATCCATGCCCATAGAAAAATCTCAACTACACAAGTCATATCATAGATAAAAGGAAATGAGTCTCAACATGACATAAATACATACCACACAAGACATGTCCACAACACAAAAATAAAAGGTGTCCAACACAACAAAATAAGTCAAGTACATAACAAAATAACAAAAGAGTCATAACAAATATCTCTCTCTCCAAATATCTCTCCCCCTTTTTGACATCATCAATAAAGGGGAGGTCACTCAACAGCAGCATCACTCAGTCGCCTCGTCATCCTCCTCCTCGTCATCATCAGAGCCCTCGGCCATCGTCTGGTCATCACCATCATCTGAGGAAGAAGAGGAATCTACCTCCTCTGTATCCACGGCATCAACTCTGGGGCGCGGTGGTGGAACAGAGACGCGAGCTCTGGGAGGGAAAGGAGGACCAGCGGCAGGGAGACGACGAGCACCCGGAGTCCCATCAGGAACGACTATGTCCAATTTAGTGAACAAGGACTGGAACTGAACATCCACAAATCTCATGGATTCAGCCATATAGGACAAGTCGTTTCGGACCTCCGCCCGAAAAGCAGCATCCATCGCAGCACGAGCCTCCATATCTGCCCGAAGAGAAGCATCACGAGCAGCCATATCTGCACGAAGTGCAGAGACTTGCTCACCGACCCAGGTCTGATGTGCCTCGATCTGCGAGCGGAGCTCAGAAGAAGAAACACCCTGAAACTCAGGAGCAGGAAAAACAGGAGGTGGAGCTGGAGCTGGATCAGCTGCAGGAACAGGTGGTGGTTGCACAGCTGCGTGTCGACGCAACTGAGCTTCCATCATCTTCAAGGCAGCAGTGTTGATATCAGAAGAGGGTTTTGAAGAGGCTTGACCAGAAAGATCGAAGTCTAAAGCCCTAAGCAGATGGGTAATGAGCATGCCGTAAGGCAGACTCCTACCAGCAGTACGAATCTGATCACCACTCATGTGAGAAGCGATCACTCGAGGGAAATTTATCCTAATGCCTTTAAGGAGGCAATAGATAATCAAGGGAACAGGACCTCGAGCATGGCTAAATTCACCGGATTTAGGCACGATATTATGAAAGATAATCTTAGCAAGGACCTGAGATTGGAGGGAATACTGACTCACAATCTCATTCCTCACTAGATCGGGATTGTCATCCCGGTTAAGAAGAGTGGATGCGGTGAGTGAAGACTCACCCTCCGGATATTCAGGAAAATCATGTAGGTCATAAGAGTAAACATCTATTCCATCAGTGGAAAGATGAAGAATTCTAGCAAATTGACCTAGGGAAATGTTTATGTCCCTACCCATCACACGGGAAATAATCCGGTTCCCACTAAATTCAAAATTGGCATAGAAATAGGGAACCAAAGATGTGTAAACCTTCTCCCGGATGGAGAGAAAATCCACAAGATTGTTAGCACGGAGTATGTGGGGGATATCTAGATGTTCAAAGTCTTGGATAGCCACATATCTACCCGAAATAGTATTCCTAGGGGCTAAATGTGTGTAACGATCAGAGGCAAGATCGTTACGGAACACAGGATCAGTCCTAGGGGCTTGAGATGAGGATTGGGCAGTGCCCTTTCCCTTCTCAGAACGATGTCTTTTAGGAGCCATGACAAAAATCAAATTTTTAGGGTTTTGCAGGTAAAGGCACGATCTAGATGATCAATCAACCTAATATGAAGACAAAAGAAGTGATATATCTAAGCTAGAAAGGAAGAACAAGTGAAAAATTCGAAAATTTTACCTTTGGAAAAATCTGAAACCCTAGCTTGAAAATCCAGAAATTCTGAAAATCTGACGGACGGATCGGCTTGAGATTGAAGATCCGAATTAGGAATGAGGAGTATGAAATGGGTTTTGAAGGAATTTAAGATCGGGTGGACGGATTTGAAGTAGGAAATTTTGAGAGGGGGGAGCTCCTGCGGTCGCTGTGAGAGAAAATGAGAGAGAGAGCCGAAACAGTGAAGAAAAGGTCCAGATATACGCCAGAATACGACTATCGGTCGACTGGGATTGAGGGACCGGTCGACCGAAAAGATACAGAGAGTCCTGCATCCAGATCGGTCGACTGGTCCTATACCAACAGTCGACCGGTAGCACAAAAAAAAATACAAAATTTTTCTTCAGACAGAGCCGGTCGACTGGGGTTAGGGGCCGGTCGACCGGTAAGTCTGAAAATTCTGCTACCAGATTCTGACCAAAAAAAAAATTTAAATAAAAATTAAAATAAAAATATGTTATATAATAACATACAGGGATATAACAATTATTTTTAAATCTTCATTTAGTGATCATATCAACAAACTTCACACAAAATGATTTAATTTTGTTTTACATATTTAAACAAAGATATAAAGATGTTGAAGCCGAATACCCAGTGACGGGTTCTGAACTTCATCCTCTTGATTCCTCTTGAATGAGTTGAGGTGCGCAATTGCCATCTTTAAGGTATTTGCTCAACTATGAAAATTTTCAAAAGGTTTTATTTTATTTATGAAAATAGGTCTATATGTATACAAGTATATAATCACAAACTCTAAACTATACATATAGATACACAAAAATTGGACATGTGGACAAGTATGACATAAGGCATAACAATACAAGATATGAAAATTAATACAAGGCATGTACACAACATGATAGAAAGGTAGTTCTATATAAGCATGTATCAATAATGAACAAAAACAAACTAACAATTCTATACATATGTATACATGTCAAAAAGAAATCAAAATTGAACATGGCATATACAATCATGTTAGAGTTGCAAGTTTATACTAGTCATGTATCAATGAAGCATAAAACTAAACTAGCAATCCTACAACAATTGTATATACAAAATTAAAAGTTCTTAAATGGAGATGTTACCAATTTACGGGTAGTCTCCAAAAATAGGTGCCTCCACGATAGCGATGCAAGCTAGATTTGAACTTTGAGCTTAGTTGCATCTACCACCCGGGCACCGTCTCCCCCTAAGTCTTGGAGGAAGTAGATCCACCTGTGTCACCTACATTTGGAGGATCTTTTGGTACCCAAATCTTTGAGGGTCCTTTAGGGTTAGTACCGGGGCGAACCCAAACATATTTATTCTTAACATTATTTTTAGCATAACAAAATTTTTCTAAATGGCCTTTGCGGCCACAATGAGTGCAAACATAAATTCTACCATTTCCATACATGTATGCATGCTTGTGAGTGTGAGCATGTTTCCGTGCATGTGTATGAGCATGTTGTGCATGTTTCCCTTGGGGTGTTCCCATAGGAAATTTAGAAGCTATCTTTTTCAAATCAATGCACATTTTTTAAGTGTGGAGTCCAAAGCATCAACACGCTTTTGGATCTCAACAAAATCATTTTTATCTATTGAAACTATGGTGGTTTTACCCTTATTTGCAAGTTTATATTTATCAAAATCATTTTTCAATTTTTCAAAAGAGCTAGATAAAACATCCTTTTCTTTAACAACTATTTCAACTTTATGTTTTAAAGCTTCATTTTCTCTTTTTAATTTCTTATTTTGAGATTGGGAAATTTCATACCTATTTTGCAATTCTTCAAAAAATTGTGCAAGTTCATCCATAGTTAACTCATCCTCATCTAAAGAGTTTTCTAGAGTTACCTTTGGTGCATCCTCCCCATGTGCCATGAAACACATGTGCGCGGCGTCGACTTCCTCTTCGGATTCCGACTCCGTGTCATCCCAAGTAGCCACCATGGCCTTCTTCTTTCTTTGCCCGTTCTTGGATGTGGTCGCTTGTAGAGCGGGGCAATCGGCAATGAGGTGACCGATCTTCTTGCAATGAAAGCAAGGACCGGGCTCCTCTCTTTTTCTTTCAAATCTCCCTTGAGGTTTCCCTCGCCGGAAATTGCTTTGTCTTCCCTTTTTGTAGAACATCTTGCCCACCTTCCGGATGAGCATGGCGAAGTCTTCATCGCACTCGTCCGATGAATCATCCTCGTCTTGAATTGTTGGAGCGGCTTTGAAGGCTATTGATTTCTTCTTTGGAGCCTCCCTTTCTTCTCGAACCTTCATCTCCATCTCATGTGTTTTGAGATTGCCGATGAAGCCGGAGAAGTCCATCTCCTCTTTATCATTTAGCTCTTTGAGGGTTGTCGCCTTGACTTCCCAAGCTTTGGGAAGAGCTCGAATCACCTTCCTTATCTTTTGATCGTTGTCAATCTTGTCGCCTAAGGAAGAAAGAGCATTTGTTATTTTTGTAAAGCGAGTGAGCATGTCATCAATGCTCTCATTATCAATCATGTAAAAATTCTCATATTGAGAACGTAACAAGTCAACTTTTGCTCTCTTGACTTGTGACGTTCCCTCATGAGTCACAATAAGCATGTTCCAAACTTCATATGCCGATTTACAATTAATGATGCGTGCAAGGTCATCTTCATTAAGTGCTTGTGTTAATGCATATTGTGCCCTAGCATTTGCTTCATAGTCTTTGGTGGTATCCTCGGACCATGTGCTCTCATCACTAGTTGGTTCAATGAATTCTTTGGTAATGGCCCTAGCTACCCTAACACCTAAGGATTTCAAAAACAAGTTCATCTTGACTTTCCAAATAGGAAAGTTCAAGCCATCAAATTTGGGAGGGGATTTAATGCTAGAAAAGTCCATGGATGCCATGAATGCACAATATATAAGATGCACAAAATAAAATACAACAAATGAATATAGCCAAATGTATGGATCTCCCTAAGGTTGTTAGACCTAAGTTGTAGGGTTAGGCTCTGATACCAATTGAAATCACCTAGAGGGGGGGTGAATAGGTGATGGCTATATGATAATGGCAATTATGCGGAATTTAAAAAAATTAACTCTAAACAATTATCACAATACAATATTTCTTGCAAGTAAAAGACAATGTAAAATTGCAAGTAATAAAAGAGATAGAGTTAGAGAAATTTGAGCAAACGCAAACACGCCGATATGTTTCCGAGGTTCGAGCCACGCTCTACGTCCCCGCCTTCACACTTGAAGGATTTCCACTATTGAGGATCCCACCGGATCAACAATACAAGGACAACACTTGTCCGTCTCCCGTGATGACACTTCACCACCTTGAGCACACTAGCTCGCCTTGAGGCCGATGCCTCTACAACTTCACTCAATTACAATGGAAGTGATCACACTTGACCACTTTACAAAAGAGCTCACTAAGCACAATCCTAGAACCAAATAATAGACTTAGAGTATGGGATTGTGTAGTGCAAAACTAGAGAGAAGTAGAGGAATAGGCTCCAAGAAAGGTGATGGAAATTTAGGCTTTGGAGAGAAAAATCTTTTCTTTTGAAAACTTTGGAAATCTTTGAAACTTTTGTAAAATTGCACTTGATAGCTCTAAAATCATTAGTCATATCATATGAAGTGACCACCTATTTATAGGGGTCAAAACTGCTCAAGAGATTCGTTGGAGACAAATCCCAAAAGTCAAAAAGTCAGAAAAATAGCTGTTGAGTCTGTCAGAATTTTTGACAGACTACCGGTCGACCGGTCGGTCGACCGCCAACGGTCAAAAATCCGACCGTTGGGGCTCACCGGTCGACCGGGTCGGTCGACTGGCAATTTCCAGAGAGCAGCAGGTTGGGGCCGGTCGAGTATCGGTCGACCTCCGGTCGACTGATACGCACATGCACATTTGTGCATGTCGGTCGAGTGCCGGTCGACTGCCGGTCGACCGGTCATTGTGAATTTCTGAAAAATCAGAATTCACAGACCTGGACAATTTTGGATTTTGGTTTTGGGTCTTGGATAAAATGTTTTGGTCTTGAAAAATCATAGAGTATGAGCATGTGTCATACTACTATCAAGGTAAAATACTTGGTAAAAATTCTTTTGATAAAAACTTGATTTTCAATGAAATGTTTTTCCCAAAAACTAGTCTCTCTAAAATCGTATTTCCAAAATAGATATGTTCAACTAAAACTGAGTTTGGAAATAGAAATAGAAATTATTTTGAAGCCATAAACCACTCTAGAAAATGTGTGTGTGTGATATCCCATATCTCTACTTCTACTATTTAGTTTTGACAAAATATTCTAAAATGAAATAAACAAAGTACAAATCTTGGATTCTTTAGCAAGTCTTGATCTTCTTCTTGAACTTTTCTTCAACGCAAATTCCGAAGCTTCCTATGTGCTTTAGCTTGGGAATGCAAATGTTGGGCGAACTCCAAATTTGTGAGTCTTTTAGCGGAGTCGTCAAAATCTGTTTCTTGAACCCTGAGTTTGGAAATAGAAATAGAAATTATTTTGAAGCCATAAACCACTCTAGAAAATGTGTGTGTGTGATATCCCATATCTCTACTTCTACTATTTAGTTTTGACAAAATATTCTAAAATGAAAATAAACAAAGTACAAATCTTGGATTCTTTAGCAAGTCTTGATCTTCTTCTTGAACTTTTCTTCAACGCAAATTCCGAAGCTTCCTATGTGCTTTAGCTTGGGAATGCAAATGTTGGGCGAACTCCAAATTTGTGAGTCTTTTAGCGGAGTCGTCAAAATCTGTTTCTTGAACCTGAAATACTTTAAAATCAAGATTATTAAATACATAACTAAATATGTTTTGCTATCATCAAAATAACCGGGATAATGGCCTTTGGGCCAACAGAATTTGTACTGGTTCTTCCGTGTAAGACATGTCTTCTAGTATTTGTAGAGGTTCATAGGAGATTATGTGATCAGGATCAGGCACATACTTCCTCAGCTGAGAGACATGGAATACATTGTGCATCCTCTCCAAAGCAGGAGGTAAGGCCAAACGGTAAGCAACCGGTCCAATCTTATCCAGTATTTTGAATGGGCCCACATATCTAGGAGCTAGTTTGTTCTTACTGCCGGTGCGTCTTACTCCCTTCATTGGAGATACTTTCAGAAAAACATTATCCCCTGCCTCAAATTCCAGTAGTCTGCGGCGATTGTCTGCATAAGCTTTCTGCCTACTATGGGCTA
This sequence comes from Agave tequilana, assembly GCA_038442645.1. Taxonomy (NCBI): domain Eukaryota; kingdom Viridiplantae; phylum Streptophyta; class Magnoliopsida; order Asparagales; family Asparagaceae; genus Agave; species Agave tequilana. Next base: position 85,740 of record JAVJIF010007594.1, read on the forward strand.
TTTTCATCCTTTCCTTGATTAACTTGATCTTCTCAGTAGTTTCTTGAATCACATCAGGGTCGAACAGCCTTCTATCCCCAACTTCCTCCCAACAGATTAGTTATCTACATTTTCTACCATACAATGCTTCAAAGGGAGGCATACCAATAGTGGACTGATAACTATTATTATAAGCGAACTCCACTAAGGGTAAATAGTTGTCCCAACTTTCCCCAAAATCTAGTACACAAGTTCTTAACATATCTTCCAATATTTGAATGGTCCTTTCTGATTGTCCATCTGTTTGGGGGTGTGCTGCTGTACTAAGTTGCAATTTAGTGCCCATAACTTTGGACAAGCTCCTCCAAAATCTAGATTGAAATTTAGGATCCCGATCTGATACGATGGATTCAGGTACTCCATGCAATTTAACTATTTCTCGGATATATACTTGAGTCAGTCTTTCCATTGAATAATTGATCCGGATAGGCAAAAAGTGAGCAGATTTAGTAAGTCTGTCTACCACTACCCAGACTGTATCTAGTCCTTGGGACGTCCGAGGAAGTCCAGTGACAAAGTCCATAGCAATTTGACACCATTTTCATTCAGGAATAAGTAAGGGCACTAACAATCCTGGGGGCTTCTTATGTTCAGCCTTCACTTGTTGGCAGACTAAACACTTGTAGACAAAATTGGAAATATCTACTTTCATTCCATCCCACTAGAAGTTATGACGCAGATCTTGATACATTTTTGTGCTCCCGGGATGAGCTGTATACGGTGTACAATGAGCCTCCTTCATTATTTCTTCTTTGATTTCTGCTACATCTGGCACACATAATCTACATCCGAATCGCAGTACATCATCTTCTATTTGAAACTCCTTGAGTTCTCCTTCTTGTACTTTCTTCATAATCTTCCTTATTTGAGTATCTCTTTGTTGGGCCTCTTTGATTTTGTCGTACAGATCAAATTGAATACTTACTTGATTCAGTTACTTAGAATTAGAAGGATCAATGACTCGCACCCCTATTTGCATTTCTTCTAGATCCCTTAATATTCTACCTTGACGAGTTATCAAAGTGGCCACGGTTCCTCCTGATTTCTGGCTCAAGGCATTAGCCACCACATTGGCCTTTCCAGGGTGGTATTGGATAGTAATATCATAGTCCTTCATTAGTTCTAACCATCTCTTCTGCCTCATATTCAGTTCTTTTTGTGTGAAGATGTATTTTAAACTCTTATGATCAGTAAAAACTTCACAAGACACTCCATACAAGTAATGTCGCCAGATCTTTAAAGCAAAAATCATAGCGGCTAATTCCAAATCATGAGTGGGATAATTTCTTTCATGAATCTTCAATTGTCGGGATGCATAGGCAATAACTTTTCCATGTTGCATTAACACACATCCCAATCCCAATTTTGATGCATCATTATAAATGACAAATCCTTCAGTCCCCGAAGGTACAATCAGAACAGAAGCAGATGTTTGCTTGGTTTTAACCTCCAGAAAACTCCTATCTTGTTCTTCCCCCCATACAAACTTCTTATTCTTTCTAATTAGTTGGGTCAATGGTGCCACAATTAGAGAAAATCCTTCTACAAATCTTCTATAGTATCCAGCTAATCCCAAGAAACTTCGAACTTCAGTAATATTTGTGGGTCTAGGCTAGTCTTGGATTGCTTCAATTTTTGTTGGGTCCACTGATATTCCCTCTTTGAATATAATATGGCCAAGAAACCCTACTTGCTCCAGCCAAAATTCACATTTCTTCAATTTTGCATAGAGTTGCTTCTCTCTCAAGATTTGAAGGACGATTTTAAGATGTTTCTCGTGATCTTCCTTATTCTTTGAATAGACCAAAATATTATCGATGAATACCACTACAAACTGGTCTAGATATGGTTGAAATACTCGATTCATTAAGTCCATAAATGCTGCCGGGGCGTTAGTGCGTCCAAAAGGCACAACTAGGAATTCAAAGTGTCCATATCTTGTCCTGAAAGCCGATTTGGACACATCTTCAGGTTTGACCTTTAACTGATGATACCCCGATCTAAGGTCTATCTTAGAAAATACACAAGACCCTTGTAATTGATCAAATAAATCATCAAGTCGAGGAAGAGGGTACCTATTTTTGATAGTGGCCTTATTCAATTCCCGGTAGTCAACACATAGTCTCATACTTCCATCCTTCTTCTTAACAAATAGTACTGGTGCTCCCCAGGGAGATACACTTGGCCGGATGAAACCTTTGTCTAATAAGTCCTGCAATTGAGTTTTAAGTTCTTTCATTTCAACAAGGGCCATACGATATGGTGCCTTAGAAATTGGGGCAGTACCGGGCATTACATCTATTGTAAATTCTACCTCCCGATCTGGGGGCAAGCCTGGTAAATCTTTCGGGAATACATCAGGGAATTCATTTACAACTGGAATGGTCTCAATTTTAGTATCAGCTCTAGTGGTATGCAAAACTGAAGCCAGAAATCCTTGACACCCTTGTTTCATTAACTTGGTGGCTGATATGTGGGGTATATCATGGCTAACTTTTACTCCTTCAAAAATAAACTCCGGAGCCCCTTCAATTTTAAAGATGATCCTCTTCTTATTACAATCCACATGGGCACTACAGTGGACAACCAGTCCATTCCTAGTATGACATCGAACTCCATCTCGCCTAGCTTAATCAAATCAATGGATGTTTTCATTTCTCCAATTATTACTTCACAATTCACATATCTAGTGCTAGCTATCAAATTTACCCCTATGGGTGTGGACACAACCAACTGAAATCTTAGGGGTTTTGATACTTGATTTAGTTTATAAGCAAAAGCACTAGATACGAATGAATGAGTAGCTTCAGGGTCAAACAATGCACGGGCAATATGTCCTGATATGGAGATCATACCTTCCACCACTGCATTTGAGGCCATTGCTTCTCGGTGGGTTAATGCAAAAGTTCTTCCTTGCACCCGTGGTTGCTGAACCGATGACTGAGTTGCAGCCGGACGTGGAGCATTACTGGGCTACATAAAGTTACTGGCTTGTCCCCTGGGAGGATTCATCCTCATGGTTGGCCTCCCACTTCCTCTACTCTGCCCTTGGCTTCCGCGCCTTGTCGGACAATTTTTCTTTAAATGTCCCACCCCCCTACAATTAAAGCAAGCCCTATCTTGGAGGCAGTTCCCAAAATGGTTTACTCTGCACCTCTGACACCAAGGGGCCTCCGAGATTCTGGGGTGGGACACCGAGGTAGCTTATGTTTTTGAGGAAGTGTCTCTGTTCCTCAACCATGTTCTTCTGCCTCTGGCCCCTCCTCCCCTTTGAAAAGTGGTACTAAACCTAAACCCCTTGCCACTGGTGGATCCTGATGCCATCATCATTGATGGTCCTTGATATCGGGGGCGCTTAGAGTTGGAAATTTCCATCACCCAGTCTTCCTGACCTTCTTGCATATCCATCTCTACCTCCAAAACTCTTTCCACAGCTTGGAGATAATTCTTCAGTTGCAAAGGAATCAGTCGGCCTCGAATCTCTGACCTTAGGCCCTTCACGAACCTCTTCGTCCTTTCTGCTTCACTTTTTACCAAGGCATCAGCATACCTGGATAATTGAGTGAACTTCTGATCATACTGAGATACATTCATCAAGCATTGACGTAATTCCAAAAATTCTGACGCCATCTTATCTCTGACCGTCTCAGGGATGTATTTTTCAGTGAATTTGTTCACTAAGAACTCCCAAGTGATTGATTCTCTTGTATTTCTCACACTATGCTTCACTGCCCTCCACTAATGTTTTGCTTCATTTTGAAACATAAAGGAAGAGAAAGATACCCTTTACTCATCGGAGCAGTTCATAACATCTTGGATCTTCTCTATTTGGAGACGCCATGCTTCAGCTTGTAAGGGGTCCACCTCCCCTTCAAATACAGGCGGTTTCATTTTCTGAAACTGCTCCAATGCTCGGTGGGAGTTGTTATTACTTGCTTTGGTCATTAACTGTGTGAGCCACTCTGGCATCACCCCTGGGGTTCCATCATTTCCTCCTATCTGGACTTCAGAATCTTCATTGTTGTCCATGGGGTGTGCGCTCCCCATCATACTATAGTGTGACACATCGAGCGACAGGGACTCGTTAGGTGGTAGCTGGTTTAGATCCATGCGACCTCCCTATAAGATAAGGGCGTCTAGTCAACATACTTCATAATTGAAAACAATTTGGATAAAATTTAGTCTCATGCAATCATTTTAGTACCATATTCATCATCACTTTTGCAAACATATATATATATATATATATATATATATATATATATATATATATATATATATATATATATATATATATATATATATATATATATATATATATATATATATATATATATATAGACTTGTATCCTTTCAAAAGGATTTGATCCCGGATCCTTCCCACTCAAAATCAACCCTCCAACATTCGAATACAAGATCCACTCCGTTGAAGTTGATCTATACTATTTCAAGTATCTATAAACCAAAAATCAAGTGTTTAAATACTTTTTGCCCATCCATCAAGCGATGCAAAATGGACGGCCGAAAGTAGTGAGTTGGTTAGATCTATGTCTTTAGACATACAAATTCTCGATCCGGCCATTTCATTATGATCTAAACATTTAAAAACCCCTATAAACTAATTTTTGTTAGATTTCAAATGTTCTACACCGTTAAACTAACCAACTCACTATTTAGGCCGTCCGTTTTCCCCTACTTGATGGATGGGCAAAAAGTATTTAAAACACTTGATTTTTGGTTTATAGATACTTGAAATAGTATAGATCAACTTCAACGGAGTAGATCTTGTATTCGAATGTTGGAGGGTTGAATTTGAGTGGGAAGGATCCGGGATCAAATCCTTTTGAAAGGATACAAGTCTATCTCTCTCTCTCTCTCTCTCTCTCTCTATATATATATATATATATATATATATATATATATATATATATATATATATATATATATATATAGGTACATCCCAACATGGATACATAGATATTATACTGACATGTCTACCTTTTGGATGTCCAAACTAACCCATGTGCATACATATGAAATGTGCCATGGCATATACAACAAGCTCTAAGGATATCCATCATCTAACATACTAGGCTTATACATATATATACATCAAAAGTGTTTGCTCAAAGGTTCACCCTTCATAGGGTAGAGTATCCCCACTTGGATTTCCGCTAGTGCTGCTACTACCTTCGTTATCATCCATGTCTTCCTCGGGGTCTTCTCCTGGTAATTCGTCTCCTGCGCAGCACCAGTCGTCTAGATCATCATAGAGGTCCATGTCATCTTCCCACGTTTCATTCCAAAAGATACCTCCATATGTGAACCCTCTTCGGGCCTCCTCTTTTATTGTACTAGAGTGCTCCATCTCTGCTACCTCAACCGAATCCCCAACCAAGCTCTCCGTATCAACAATGGTTGGTTCAGGCTCATTAGATACCTGAGACTCAACCTCCTCATAATCTATGTGGTCTGGGGCTGTAAATATGTTCTCTGGATCAGTCTCGTCAGACTCATATCCCCAATCCATAGAATCCGCCATCCAACTCTCACTCGAGCTATCCGAGCTAGAGACTGGCCAATATATGTCAGAGTCCCCCATCTACATGTAAACAAAGAGTCGTATCAATCTCAAGCCCATGAAATAGTCTCAACATACGGCTATAATCAGAAAGAAGCAGCATATATAGACACATTTGCAATTATACTTATCCTTAGTCTACCCGTAAGTCTCATGTTTTTAGAATGATTTAGGTTCAATAGATAATTCAATGCATTCTCTTGTCCCAGTGTCCCATCCCACTAGAAATTGTTACTGAGAGCCCGCACCCTCAGTCAACTCACCCGAATCAGGATGTGCGGGCACCCTGATTCTGATGCGAGGAAATACTTAATTACCGTTTGACTCATGGTTAATTCGTCACATAAAACTAACTACCTAACTATGATCACATGTCCGTACATATAAACCTAACAATTTCATCGTCTCCTATTCCTTGCACTTATAAACCTTTGCTCTGATACTAACTGTAACGGTCCCAGTTAAAAATTTCCGTTTGACTACAATCATCTCATGTAATCCAAGCGTGGGACCCATCAAGATACAATACTTCCATTACTGACATCAGAATGCTCTATACTATACATCAAGCTCCACTAAGATAGCATGTATGATCTAAACGTGACTTACCATTGCCAACACATATGGTCCGACAACCCATTAGAAAACGCAGTCTAAATATATTACAATACCAAATATATTACAAGGTTAGAGTCTAGTACCAGGCACTATAATGTTTACAAGTTAATAGCAACCATCCAACTAAAAGTTACGCATAGTTTTGTACAGCCATATACATATCAAAGCAGAATAAAAATGAAATGACTCCGTTGACGCCTATCCCGCACATTGCCTTTAAGCGGGTCCTTTGCCTTTGTCCAAACCTGAAGGTGGTAATAGAAATAGAGTGAGCTTGACAGCTCAGTGAGTAAAACAATATTTATGCATGCCTGTTAAGTAGGTCTACATGGACTAAGTTATCAGGTTGGCAATTGTGTCTTTATACCATTTGTGTAAATTTAAGGTATTAGCTGAATACCCTAATTAATACACAGTCACAGGGCCTATCAGTCGACTAGGTCATCCTATAGTCGACTAATACTACTCATAAGTCGACTAATATGAAGCTATAGTCGACTGGGTTTGATCCAAAGTATTTGCTTCTCGGTTGGCTGCCAGTGACCAATTATAGTCGACTACCCTACCTATATAGTCGACTACTCTATGTACTAGTCGACTTGCACATCCCTATAGTCGACTAGGTATAGGTCAATAGGTATGTTGCTCTCTGTTTGTCACTTATAACCAATTATAGTCGACTACCCTACTTGTGTAGTCGACTATACCAAGTATTAGTCGACTTATAATCAACTGTAGTCGACTACCTTATGTCTAAAGAAAGTTGTTTACTCTTTGTTTGTTCTCTGTAACTGGGGATAGTCGACTACAGTCTATTTGTAGTCGACTAACATTATTTTCCAGCAGCTTGTCTGCCCATATATCACATCTATAGTCGACTTACCCCAAGGGTTTAGTCGACTAATATGACTTAAATTTGTCTGTGCATGTGACTACTCCAGATTTAATATTTAAGAATTTTTCTATGATTTCATCATGGAATTTCTATCTTAGCCACATCAACATTCTTATTAAACACAACGTGGGCTCCCCCTTCGGTCTCCTCCGGTTCAACCCGGTCCCTTCCTCCTATATATCATTCAACGCAATAATTTCCTCCTTCCACCACCACCGGTTCAACCCGGTCCCTTCCTCCTATACATTACCGTATAGTCTTTCCTTCTAACACCTCCGGTTCAACCGGTCCCTTCCTCCAAAATACAATAATCACGTTCATCATGCAATAGCAATATACAAAGACACATAAAGTAACAACAACATACAAGCTACATAGTCTTTACCTTAAAACATGCCAATATCATGGAATTCACTAACATGTATGAGTAGCTACTAGTGAAATTATCAATATGCGAGTCTTTACAAGATAACCAACATATCTCGATATCACAGAATAGGTATGACCATAAATATGTGCATGGTATCAAGTGTCATGTTTATCTATAGAACTCTTTCTCTAGAAGCATGTAGTAGACACACATGAGCTTAACTTCTACATGAATGCCATAAGATTATGTATCCATAAAAATCTATAATCTATACTCATGAATTTATCCTTCAATTTCATGTCCATTTATCATTTAAAATTTTTTTTATTTCCAAGCTTTACTCTACCTATCATGATACTTGAGTCCCGATGTTCTACTCACCCTTTGAAGCGGTTAGCTTCTGCTACGACGGAGTCTACAAGGTCATAACAATGCCAATATTTAGTTCATAGTTTAAAAAAAGTTCAAGAGGGTAGAGTTCTTAAAGTTTTTGCTCACCGTTCAACCAATGTCACTCCCCTAGCTTCTTGTTCTAGATCACCCTTTGACTCGTTCTATCAGGTTTTTGGAGGAGTTAAAATATGAAAATGGGGCCTTTTTCTTGTATATGGAATGAAGGGAAGTTTGTGGGGAAATGAGAGGGAGAATGAGTGTTAATTGTGAAGGAGAAATGGGGAGTAAAGGGTGCTGCTGCTGCTGTTTGGGACTGCTACTGCTGCTGCTTTGGGCTGCTGCTGCTTTAGGCTACTGCTGCTGCTGCTGCTGCTTTGCTGCAGCAAGAAGGGAAGAGAGAGAGAGGGTTTTGGGGAGTTTGAATGAAGAGAGAGAGAGAGAGAGAGAGAGTTTATCAAATGAGATTGTTCTCTTCATCCCCCTCCTTTTTATAGCCCAATCCCTTCCATAAAAATATGACAAGTGTCCCTCTCTAACCCATCACTCTACACCTACACCTTACCCTATAAACAAGGCTCCATGCCTCCCCACTTCATGAAGTACTAGTACCCCTAAGTATGGTGAGGGGTATGGTGGCAAGGTCAACAACATGTGGTTGTATTCATTCTTATACATACATACATGTGTATATACATACTAGTATATTCATTCTTATACATACATACATATGTACATACACACTAATAAATATGGTAATAAGTAAAGTATCTAGCATGAAAACTTATTTCCCATCACCTCCTTAAAGTATCAAGATGTTAGGAAAAAGGGTGCTTATTTAAGACAAGTGTTACAGGTATGACCATGACTCTTCGGAGTGTTGATCTCTACCTATGATATAGCTGGTTGGTAGCGGAGTATTTCGACTGCCCGTAAGCTAATCTAGAGGGAGCCCGTAGGCAAGTGCCTGCATTACCATCTCTGAGTGGGGAAATCCTGTAGCGGGATATGTAAGCTTAGGACTCTGAGTGGGGGAAATCCCAGCAGTAGAGTTGGGTTCGCAGTCGTCTCCAAGTGGGAGAAATTCTAGTAGTAGAGCGGTGAACTTAGTAGGACTGCAATGATTAGGGGCAAAAAATAAAATATTGTTTGATAAATGAAATAAAATATATGGAATATAATCAAAACATATGGGGCATCATGAATGAAGGTACTGTCCTGTCTTTATTAGAGATGTGGGCTCAATCAATCGCTTTGTATTTGGGTGATCATGTATTACGATTGGGCAGACGATGAAGCATTCAAATGTCCTGATCGAGAGGCTGCTTCGGGTTAAGGACGTATTCTTTGAGAAAGTCCTGACAGATGAGCTCTTCTAGGTATTTTCAGAGGCTCCAGCAGTGAATCCTCTTGTGCCCTTTACTGTCATGGTAAGAAAGTACTTTTCTGCTCTGAGAAGTGTAAAATCATGCCGGATTGGTCTCGGGTGCCTGACCCACTACTGGTCCTTAATGGTGTTGAAGATTGATGGGGAGCTGAGTGGAATGAAGTGCTTTGTTAGGTTAAAGGCTTGGAGCGGACTCGGTGAAAGATTGGGAGCACCTGTCCCTTATAGGTGGGTTGCCTTCGATTCATGTTCCTTGCTCTAGTAATAGGTTCATACTGCTGCTTTGAATTTTCTCTGTCGTCTCCACATTTAACGGGGTGGTTGGTGGAGCTCTTCATCACTTTCTTAACTAGATATAGGGCTGATCTCGAGATAGAACCTTACTCATCCAAGTGACATTGTGTTTCAGTAGATGCTTGTCCAAGGGATGAGAAACTTGCAGTCCATTGATGAACACGAGTGCAGATACATCTTCACCGCAATTGGGAATTTTGGCAAGCTAGCTCCGAGAGTATCTAATCTAGGACTCGGGGCTATCACCCTACCTCATTTTGATGAAGAGTGGTTGTTCTTATTAGCTTCCTAGTGGGAGGCGTATTGAGTGAGGAACCTCAGTTATCTCCTCAAAGTTGTGGAGAGATTGTGGTTGCAGGGAGTAGAACCAATCTGAGGCCACGCCTTTTAGACTGGATGGAATGGTAAGGTACATGAGTGGATCATTGTAGGAGTACACTACCACCTTGTCACGAAAGTTCCTGATGTGTTAAATTAGTTAGCTTCATCCGGAGTAGTAGTCAAAAGTCAAAGTTGCGAACTTCTTCGAAACTCGCACTCCAGGATCTCTTCAGAGAGAGGGGAGGCGGAGACTCTAGCAATGGCTTGTTTTTATCTGCTTCAGAGTTACAATTTAGCCTCCTCGATCCTCTTTGGATCAACTCATTGCTAGTGGCTTCCTCTGAAGTGAGGAGAAGCAGTGTCCTCGGTGGTATGATGTCGATCAATGGTAGGTGAGAGGACCATGCCCCTAGCGGTGTTGTTGTCTTGCCTTTTGAGGGGACGCCATTTATAGGCGATTGTTTGTTTCTTCAGGCTATTGACACTATGAAAGAGGCATTCTTGAGGAAGATTTGGGTTGGATGGAAGGGAGATTTTAAGCGTAGATTCAGCTCTCAATGAAAGCACCAGTTGTGGTGGATAAAAACTGGCCTACAGTGAATTGAACCCACCACAAGGAATTTGGACGCTCCCCAGATGGTACCTGTCAGAGTACACACAGGAAAAGACACCTTTCAGGTTATGACCACCAATGTGGTATCAGCCTAAGACCCTCAGGCAAGAGAATTAATAGGTGAAATGGAAAGTAAAGATAGCGCGAAGGGAAGCTGCTTGTGTGGTGGAAGGAAAGTCGTGCAGAGAATAACTTCCAGCGAGGTGGAAGGAATAACCATGCAGAGGATAATTGCCGGTGTGATAAATGAAAGGACCGTGCAGAGGATAACTGTCGGTCTAGTGTGGGGCAGGACTGTGGTGTGAGTGTGTGCTCTGGGGGCTAGGGATGCAACCTCCTTCTCCTTGGAGAAGAAGGATAGTATATATCTTAGATGAATGTCGACGTGGAGGCGAAATTGACGAATTGGTATAACTGCATGATCTACACATGCTGATTTGTTGTAATGGCTGTGATCACTGACGCTGGTTGCTGAGATTGCATGCTGAAAAATTTGCCACTGTCCATAACTCCTCGCGCTAAAAGGGTATTACATGTTATGAACGCGGGGAGAATGAACTGCACAACCGTCGATGGAGATCAAGGATGATCTGTTGTTGGAGCTTCGAATTCGAAGTTGAAGTCTTCATAAATCTGATGTTCTTGTGTTCGTGGTGATTAGCTTTATTGCTTGGTATGAGTAGATCGCTTCCACGCTTTCGTTGCCGAGTCTCTTGGTGTTTTTCTCTATTGTGTTGATATCACATGCAACACTCTACTCATAACTAAATATATTAGAAAACTAAGCAATTTCTCATAGTTACCTCTCAAATATCTCTATCCAGTTCTTACTTGCCATATTTACATTTTTTCATAACTTTTATCTGTCTCCGAGCACATACGAAATTAAAAGATTAAATTTTAAAAATTAATGACACAAACAATGTGTGTTTTGGCCAAGATTAGCATACATCCATTTAGTGAGTTTGAGAGAGATAATAATTTATCACTATAAAACCAGAGATAACAAAGGAATCTCACACCAGAAAGATCTTTAAATTATAGCCATCCAAATTTCATAAAGAAATCTCCTTTCTGGAAATCCTAATCAAATTGAATTGGACCCATGTTTCTTTATGAGCATCAAACTTCAGTTCCCATTTCATTTTGCTTCTTTTGTTTTATAGGCAAAAATAGTGAACCCCATCTCAAATACAAGGCAATGAATCCCAATATGATGATGGGATTATTGTGTTTGTTTCTGAATCAGTTTGTCAGATACGAAGCTGAATACAAAGACTTTTAGAAAAGAAATATATAATACATGCATCCAATAGGACAAAAGTCAGATATGAATACAAATAAACAAGGATAAGATATGCAGACATCACGCCCACTTTTTTAATCAAAAAAAAAAAATTGCAAGCAATAATGTCATTAAACTAAAACAAAATATGTCCTTATCTCTTATCTTACCTCGGCCGAACTTGACCGATTCATAAAAAAAATAAAATAATAATCTATATATTTATCTTCCAATACGTACCCCACGTGTATTTCACGTGCTACAATGCTACCATTTATGATTTTATTTTTATTTTTTATTTTTTCCCCATACAATCGTTAGAACACAAAGTACACCAAAGCCATCCCCTTGTGATAAAAAAATAAAGGGCATAACTCCAACGAATTGAGCTCACAGCAGAGGATCCCACAGGGATCCCTGCTCGAAAACCTCCACTTCATTCATCATCTCGCAGCTCAAGACCTGAGGGGGAGCCAGCAGCATGGCCTCTGCCAGCTCCCTCCACATCTTGGGCGAGTCCAATCCCCACTCATCGACGCACAAATTGAGATTGGAGTCCGAACCGACCAGCTGGTATGTGGGCGCAGTCGACAGCGCTTCCGCCTGGACGGAACTCTGCCGGAACTTGACTTCCAGTGCCGCCTCCATCGCGGCGGACCGAATGTCGCCGGGGTCCGAGCTGGCGGGCCTCGGCAGCTGGTCCACCGAGCCCGGGAAGTTGAGGCGGGCATCCTGGCCCCGAGCCACAATGCGGCCACGTCGTGGGCCGCCGCCGCCATTTCGGGGGTCTCGAAGCTACCGAGCCAGATTCGCGTTTTCTTGCCCGGTTCCCGGATCTCGGAAACCCACTTGCCCCACTTCCTTTACGAACCCCAATGTAAGTGGAGGAAGTGGTACTTTCCATCCTTATAGATCACACTGGGGAAACGTACCGTATCTCTCTAAAAAGACGAGCCACCTCCGCTCTGAAGTGCCAACACTCCTTGCCTCTATCCGACGTTGCCTGATGAAAAAACTAACAGAAAGTGATGACGATCTCGGATTTTCGCGGCGAATAATGTAAATGAGAAGTGGGGGAGTTTGAGATTTGGCAAGTGGAGTGAGGAGGCTTATGTAGGGGAAGAGGGGGCACTATTACTCACATGAGATATGGAGGTGGTTGGGGGGAGGTGTGAGCGAGCTTCCGAGTAGCTACTTTAAAAATGGGCAGCTTCATGCAGTACGGGATATTGGATTATTTAGTGATATTGCTAATGCTAATTAATATTTTTTATAATGATGATTTTTTTGTGTGGATTTGGGGGTTTAAGCTTTAATTTATATTGCGGATTAAGCTAGTTAGTGAGCAGGAGACAGCTGGATAAAAGAAAGAGTTGACGTCATGAGACTGTCACTCTCTCTCTCTCTCTCTCTCTCTCTCACACAGCTGGCTCCCATCTTGTCTGAAGTTTGAAGTGAAATGGGTTGAAACAGGTTTGAATGTCCGCGTGGGTCCCACTGCGGCCTATCTGGACAGGTGTCAGTCAAGCTTAGGTGCACGGAAAGGGACGGAAAGGCCATGTGGCCGTACTCAAGCGGCAGAGGGGGAGTACGATGAACCTACGCTGCTGCCAGCGAGGCGCACCTGGACTTTTAATTCTGTGTCGGAGATTTGATTTGATTCCTGTGGACCCTTGTGCTGTGCACGGATGGACGGATGGATGGCTTTAAAAGAAATCTTGATTCAATTTCGGATAAAGCTCTTATTTTTATGGCAGTCTTTTTTTGATAAAATCGTGAGAGAAAAAATCGACATTTTATTAATAAGAATTTAAAAAAATTTTTCCAAGATAAAAATGTACAAATTAGCATCGAAATACTATTACATAATTTGTTCCTTCCAAAACGAAAAAGAAAAAAGAACAAAACACGAAGCCACAGGAATGCTCTCAGTGAAGTTACAACAGCTTCTCCCTCTATTGTAAATGTAGTGTTTGCTGCTCAGACTCGTCCATCTCTTGGCCGAGTCTCCCACCAGCACTGTCACAACAACAGCAACACACATTCGATAATCCTATGACCAGAGCCCCCACCACCAAAATTGCAACATCCCATCTTTTTGCACTTTCGGCATCTGCAGCTTAGCACTGGCCGGCCATCCCTTGACAGGCCACCGCCAATACGATATATGCAGCTCTGATCTGGTCATTCCTGGACTAGATCCCTCGCCGCCGAAGTCGTGGCATGCCCCCACCGCTGCAATTACGGCATAAATCCGGCCATCTTTGGTCGGTCACCCCCGCTCAAAACCAGCCATCCTCCGCCGGACAACCCCTTAAACTCTCACCTGCCCTTGCCCGGATTTTAAAGTTCTGCAAAAACCCTATTCTCGCGGCCCTTGCCTGGATCTCGTACGTCAGCATCATCGACGCCTACATCGAGGGGCCCTCCAATTCCCTTCTTCTCCTCCATTAGAGTGTGGGATACCACCTGTGTCTGACATCACCACCGTCTGACGTCACCAATCGAAGTCGTGACCTGATGCTCGCCACCCCGACTGCCTTCACCTCCGCGTCTGCCGCTAGCACTGCCATCGCGTCCTCCGCCTCTACCTCCAGCACATCGAGTTCGTGATCTGGCCTCCCCTAGGCTGGATCATGCCTCCCCTCGACTGGATCCGAACGGATCTACAGGCCCAAGGCTGGATGCGGCATCCCCTCGGTTGTATCTGGTCAGATCTACAGGAGAAAGGTCGGATCCTGCCTCCCCTAAGCTGTATCCAGTCGGATCTACATGAGCAAGGTTGGATTTAGCCTACCCTCGGCCAGATCCGGGTGGATCTCCAGCCTCCTCTTCTTGAACCTCACCGCTGGCTTCGGCGTAATTGACTGCAGCACCATGAGGAGCAGCCCCAGATGTTGCTACAACCACACAACAACTCGAGCAAAAATGATGACCCCTTCAGCCCCGGCCGAAGAAATCCGCGAAGTCCACTTTAGCCTAGGCCGACTCCTACAACGACCAAATCAACCTGCTCTTGACTCCATCGAACACCATCGACATCTCAAGGTTATGGAAAGGCATCAGCTTCCAACAATCGTCATCTCCAATGCTTTCAGTATCTCAAAGCTTCCTTTATTCTGGAGACTTCAGCTCCGTACAAGAGAACTGTTGGCCCAGAAGCCCTTCACTCTATTTTGATGATGATTAACTTATGTAGTTATAGTTTACTAATAATCTTGTGATATTTAGTTTTAGATATTTGATCAAGATATTAGTAGGTGATTAGCTTCACAAAGGTGTTTTGGAACTTTCACATGATGATTCAAAAGCTCGAGAGTCAAGTTCACATCTAGCACTCGGTTGGAGTCAAACTCGGTGGATCACGTTTGGATCGAGTCAACTTGGAGACGGAGTTCTACAAGAAGACCTCGTTTGTTTTGTTTATAGTTTAGATCTTGTGTTAAACATTAGATAGTGTTGATATGCTCAGTTCACAATACACACACTTGTTTTAAAGTTTCATGTTTGATTTTTCGTTTAACCAATCTTGGTTTTCAAGTCAAAAATATAGATATGCTATATTTCATGTATATTGAATTCTATCCATATACAACATGCTTAAAAGTTATTTCAATATCATGTTTTTGTATTTGCATTAGTTTTGGAGAAAACGATTTTCCATTTCAAAAATTCTAGTATTGAAAAATAAGGATTTTGGTTTAAGGTAAATTTTCAAGAATACAAAAATGGTTCAATTGTTTAAGATATGTGTTGAATTTTGTCACACATATTTCAAAGATCTAATAAGAACTAATTTTTGTGGTATTTATGTGTATTTTATGGGATTTTTAGAAGCCAAAACCTAAGTTTTCAATCCCTAATTAGTTGACTTGGCTGTCTGCCAGTCGACTGGACCGGTCGACCGTAGCAGAAGTCGGTCGACTGACGTGCACAGACGTGCACGTAGCCATAGGCTGGTGGGCCAGTCGACCGGACCGGTCGATCGTCCAGAGGCTCTGCTCTCTAGAAATGGCCCCGGGGTCGACCGCCGTTTGACCGACAGAGAGCTGCTGCACTCTGTATCCAGTCCCGGTCGACCAGACGATCGACTGGAGGCACAACGGTCATGAAAATGACTGTTGGGCCGGTCGACCGCCCGGTCGACCGGAAGGGCAAAACTGCCCTTTGCCTGCTGCCAACGGGCAGATTTCTTTGGGGTTATAAATACCCCATTTGAGCTGTTTGGTATAAGATTTTAAGAGAGAAAATTTTCACATCCTTTAAGTGTTTTTCAGCAAAAATTTTTGGTTCAAAAGTTTTAATCTTCATTTATTTTAAAGTGTTGGAAAAATCAAAGAAAAATAGAGTATTTGGAATTGGTTTTTGATCTTTATTTCAACATCTATCTTGTGATTTTCTTGAGTGTTTTTCTTTATTGTTTTCATTTCAAACACTTTATTTTCTCACACTTGAGCTTATCTATCTATTCTATCTATAGGATCATTGTTTTGTGAGAAAGAATTGGTTTGTGGTTGAGAGTGACCACCAAGTTGTAATCCGTCCTTACTTTGTGACATCCCTCTAGTGAGAGGTGATTATGTTGATATTCCTCTAGTGAGAGGTGATTATGGAGGTTGTGTTGGAATCCCTCTAAGTTTAGAGGTGATTGTTGGTGTTTGGCTAAGTGCCTTATCCCTCAAGTGTGAGGTTTGTTGTTTGGCTTTGTGCCTATTCCTTATTTTGAGGTTGATCTTGTGTTGGCTTTGTGCCTAGCCTCTAGTGAGAGGTTATTTGGTTGAGAGAGGAGTTGTGTACTCTCAATTGTATTTACGCAAATCCTCAGTGGAGGTCCCCTGTGTGGAAGTCCTGTGTGGACGAGTTAGTGGAAATCCTTCTGTGTAAAGGCGGGGACGTAGAGCTGGGTGCTCGAACCTCGAAACATATCCTTGTGTTTGCGTTTGATCCACTTTCTCTACTCTCTCTCTTACATTGTGCATTGTTCATATTGTTTATATCATATACATGCTTGGTTTGTTTGTGTGCCCATACTTGTGTTTAACTAAGAGAGCTTCATATAGCACCTAAACTCTTATTTAGAGGAATTTAGAGGAGATAGTCCAGAGCCCTTCACCGAAAATTCGGCTACACTCTTTGGTTACACTAAATGTATTGCAATTTTTTTTAATTCCGCATCATTTGTCATTAGATTAGCCATACACCTATTCACCCCCTCTAGGTGTACTTTCAAGAACCACAACAATAGATCATGTTGGCCCGGAGGCCTTCCTCTCTAGTTTTGATGATGATTAACTCATGTAGTTATGTTTACTAATTATCTTGTGATTTTAGTTACAGATCATTGATCAAGATATTAGTTGGTGATTGCTTCAAAAAGATGAGTTTGGAAGCTTCACTTGGTGATTCCCGTGCTCGAGCATCAAGATCATACCTTTGCACTCGGTGGATCACGTTTGGGATCGAGTCGACTTGAAGATGAAGATCGTCAAGAAGACTTAGGTATCCTAGTTTAGTTTAGTGTGTTAGATCCATGTGTAAAGCTTAGTATAGTTGATATGCTCAAGTGCACAACACACACGTTTTATGTTTTATGGATTTTGGTTTTCATGAATAGTTTAGATCAAACAAGTTTAAATGGTTTTTATGTATATTAGATGTGTTCAATATACATACATGCTTCACTTCTTAGACAAACTTATTTTGATATGCCTATTCATGAGTTTTAGGAAAAATCAGATTTCCTATTGAAAAATACAAGTTTGATAATACATGTTTTGGTTTTTTGTAAAAATGATAAGACACAAAAATAGTTTCATATGCTTGATATTTGAGTTGAAATTTTTATCACATGTTTATATATCAATGCAAAATGAGAAAACTATTTTTGGGTATTTTTTACAAGAGATAAAAGAATTTCTAAAATATTTTTAACAAGTGTTTCTGACCCAGAATTGGCTGACAGGCCAGGTCGGCCGACCGCACGGTCGACCGTACCAAGGGCCGGTCGACCTTGCGGTCGACCGACGTTCACAGAGCTGTGCACGTCTGGCAGCACAGTGGGCCGGTCGACCGGACCAGAGAGCTTTGCTCTCTGTATCTGGCGGTCGGCTGAGCGGTCGACCGGATGCCCCAACGGTCATATTTCTGACCGTTGGCGGTCGGCCGGCCCGGCCGACTGAAGGCCTGTCAGGCTGCCAGATCAGCCTAACGGCTAGTTTTCTGTTTGGGCTATAAATACCCCATCTCTGGGGTGTTTTGATAAGACTTTTGAAAAGAAAAATTTCAGTGTTTCTCTAGTGTTTAAACAAGTTTTCAAAATAGTTTTTGTGCTCAAAGATTCATTTGTTTGTTTAAAGTGTTTTGTTATTTCAAAGAAAATAGGTTTTTGGAAATTGTTTCTTGATCTAAAATTCTATATTCATTTGGTATTTTTCCAAGAGATTTTCTTTGATCAAAACACTAGTTTTCCACACTTGAGCTTATCTTCTATCCTATTCTATTAGGATCTTGTTTTTTGTGAAAAAGAAGAAAAGAGAGATTGTTTGAGGTTGTTGTAGCCTCCAAGTTGTACACCCTTACTTTTGTTGTATCCCTCTTTGGTAGAGGTTGATCGGGTGATTGGTTTGCTCCCTCTAGTGAGAGGTGGAGTTTGTTTGTAAACCTCTTCGGTAGAGGTGTTGGTTGTTATTTGGCTACGGGCCTACCCCTCGGTTGTGAGGCGGTGTTTGAGAGAGGAGTTCGGTACTCCCTTGTTGTAAAAATCCTTCTCGGTGAAGGTTCCCTCAGTGGGAGTCCTCGGTGGACAAGATAGTGGATTAGAAATCCTTCTCGGTGAAGGCGGGGACGTAGAGCTAGGGGCTCAAACCTCGAAACATATCTTTGTGTTTGCGTTTGATCCATTGTCTCTCTAACCCTCTCTCTTTATATTGTGCATAGCATCATTCATATCATACATATCTATTTGCTTGTGTTGTCCTTGCATTGATTCATATTGCTTATTCATTATATGCTTGGATTGCTTGTGTGTGTGCCTCACTTATACTTAACCACAAGAGCTTCATATAGCACCTCAACCCATATCTAGGGGAATAAAAGGAGTTAGTCCAGAGCCCTTCACGGGGAATTCGCTACACTTGTGTGTGTACTAAGTGTGTTGCAATTATTTTTAGCTTCCGCATTTAGCGCATTTAGTTTCTAGATTAGCACTATCACCTATTCACCCCCCCTCTAGGTGATTTCAGATCATCCATGATCTCCCCCTTCAATTACGTCTGATCTTCCTCCACGTTTATAACATGAAACATCCTCTAGCCTGAGCAGTTATGAACAAAGGCGGTTTCTCTGCATGTAATCCCGACAAGCAAGGGTCAATTATTATGGTCATTACAACAAATCAATACGTGCAGATCAAGTGAAAACGAGGATCACGCTCGTACCATTGCCCTCATGCACGCAGATCAGATCAAGTATAAATAAACTTTCTCCTCCAACGAGAGAGGGGAAGATGCTCTCTTTTTCTGAGAAAAGCCCAACACTAAGACTTTGCATACATAATGCAATCTCTGTGTTGGCCCAGAGACCCATCACCCTAGTTTTTATGATGATTAACTCATATAGTTATAGTTTACAAATAATCTTGTGTTTATATAGTTTCAGTTGTTGATCAAGAATTATTAGGTGTTTAGCTTCAACAAAGGAGTTTTGGAGCTTACACGTGTTGATTCAAGAGCTCTCACGTCAAGATCGCATCTAGCACTCGTTAGAGTCAAGCTCGTTGGATTGTGTTTGGATCGAGTCGGCTTGGAGACAAGAAGACCTCGGTTTGTGTTTAGTTTAGATTAAGATTATTTTTAGATCTTGTGTAAAGATTAGATAGTATTGATATGCTCAAGTTTACATACACACACAAGTTTAAAGTTTGTTTTTCTGTTTAACCGGTTTTGGATTTCATGTCAAAAATATAGATATATATCTTATATGTATAATGGATTCTATCCATATACAATATGCTTAAAATTTGTTTCAATATCATGTTTTTGTATGCATATGAGTTTTGGAGAAAACGATTTTTCATTTCAAAAATCTAAGTTTTGAAAAATACGTATTTTGTGTTTAAGCCAAATTTCAATATCAGAAAATGGTTAAAATAGTTTATAATATGTGCTGAATTTAGTCACACATACTTGTACTTCAAGATCTTATAAGAACTTATTTTTGTTGAATTTATGTGTTTTTATGAGATTTTATAAAAGTTAAAAAGACAAGTTTTCATACCCTAAATCCCAGTCAGACTGACTGGCGGTCGACCAAGCCAGTCGACCGGACCAGTGGTCGGTCGACCGGAACGGTCGACTGATGTGCACCAAGCGTGCACGGCTAAATGGCTGGTGGGCCGGTCGACCGAGCGGTCAATCGTCCAGAGAGCTTTGCTCTCTGGATCTGGCCCCGGTCGACCGTCAGAGAGCTCTGCTCTATAGTTCTGACCTCGATTGACCAAGCGGTCGACCGATGGTCAAAGTTTGGGATTGGTTGACTGGGCGGTCGACCGCAGGCTACAACGGTCATAAATATGACCATTGGCCGGTCGACCGGCAGCAGACTTTTTTACTGATTTATTCCAACGGCTAGTTTTTGGAATGGGTTATAAATACCCATCCCTTTGGGCTGTTTTGATCAAAATTTCAAGAGCAAATTTTTCCATCTTCTTAAGTATTTTAGCAACAAGTTTTCAAGAGTTTTTTGGCTAAAAGATTTATCTTTATTTTTTTTAAAGGGTTGGAAAAATCAAAGGAAAATAAAGTATTTGGGATATTGGTTTTGATCTTCATTTCTATCTTATTCTAGTTTTTTTCCAAGTTTTTTCTTTGTGATTTATTTTCCAAACTCCTTATTTTCTCACACTTGAGCTATCATATCTGTCCTATCTATAGGATCTTATTTTGTGAGGAAAATTGATTTGTGGTCTTTGAGATCACCAAGAGTTGTAACCTTCTTTGTGTTTGTTGTTATCCCTCTGTGTAGAGGTGATTGTGGAGGTTTGTTTTGAGTTTGTTGCTATCCCTCTAAGTGTAGAGGTGATTGTTGTTGTTTGGCTTAGTGTCTTATCCCTCTAGTGAGAGGTGATAGTTGTTGTGCCTTGCCTCTTATGTAGAGTTGTGTTGTTGGAGAGAGGAGTTGTATACTCCTAATTTGTATTTGCCAAATCCTCAGTGGAGGTTCCCTGTGTGGGAAATCTTGTGTGGACGCATTAGTGAAAATCCTTCTGTGTGAAGGTGGAGATGCAGAGCAGTGGTTCGAACCTCGAAACATATCTTGGTGTTTGCGATTGATCTACTTTCTCTAAACTCTCTCTCCTTTATATCTTGCATTGATTCATATTGCTTATATCATATATATGATTGGTATTGCTTGTGTGCCTCACTAGTGTTGAACCAAGAGAGTTTCACGTAGTACCTCAACTCTTATTTAGAGGAATTTAGAGGAGATAGAGCCCTTCATCGGGAATTCGGCTACACTCTTTGGTTACACTTTGTGTGTTGCAATTAGTTTTTAATTTCACATCATTTGTCATTAGATTAGTCATACACCTATTCACCCCACTCTAGGTGTATTTTTCAATTGGTATCAGAGCCTACACTCCTGATATTGGGTTTAACCACCTACGAGTGAGAGCTTGGATAGCTAATCTAATATTTGCATTTGCACACATATAGTTTATACACTCATGGACTTCATGACTCCTCCCATGTATGATACTTCCAACATTGATGTTTGGAAAGTTAAGATGTCCATGTACCTTAAAATCCTAGGCATGCATGTTTACCTTGCTACTACCAAGAAATCCTATCTTGGTAATAACAAGCATATAGAGGCCAATGCACAAGCCCTAGAGGCACTTAGGCACACTTTAAGCAAAAAATATTTGTCTATGGTTTCTCATTGTGATTCCGCTTGTGCAGTGTGAACACATTGACCTCTCCTGCGCTTCAAACGATAAAATATGTGGAGGAGAATCTAGTGGAGAAGAGTCCGACCAACCTTGCTACATGGTCCAAGGGAATGACTTCCTTGAGGTAAACTCGGACTCCCATCTAGATGATAATGCTAGTTCTTTTGGTGATGATTATGTTGATGCTAATACATTAAATGAAGAACTATATATTATTTGTGAAAATCTATTAGAAAAATACAAACTTTTGAAAAAGAAAACTCTTAAAATAAAGAAGAAAATAGGGATTTGTTTTCAAAACTTAATATGACTTTGCAAGAGAGGGATGATATTTCTAATGAAAGAGACTTGTTGAACTCTGAACTTGAACTTGCTCTAAATAAAAACAAAATTTTAAAAAATAAAAATAATTGTAATAATATTTTAAAGAAAAATGAGGTTTTATCCTCAAAACTTATTTTGTTATAAAAGAAAATGATTCCTTGAAAAATAAAATTATTTTTATTTCAAAAGAACTAGATTTGTTTTCAAAAGAAAATAAAACTTTGAAAAATGATTTTTCTTTGCATGTTTGTCATGCTACTATAACTTCATCATCTAGTGTTCCTATTGCATGTTCCACCTCTTCTTCTCATGTTGAAAATGATATAATTATGTTAAAGAAGAGTGTTGATTGTTTGGGCTCCAATTTGAGCCAATGTGCTATGGATCACAAGAAATTGGAATCCATGTTTCGCAAGAAACATGCACCACATGTTCATGCACACCATACACGGCATACACAAGCTTCTCATGTTCACACGAATGACACTATGTATGCTAATGTGTACACTTGTGCACATTGTGAACGTAAGGGTCACCTTACAAAATTTTGTTATGATAGATTAATACTTCAAATTTTGCAAACAAGTTTGTTTAGGTTAGGAAAGGTGCTAACCCCCATGGACCCAATAAGGTATCGATACCAAAATTCACCCTCATTTGATGTAGGTGTGGGCTCTCACTTGACGTGAGGATTTTGGTGCCTTGGTGGTGGATGCATATGGAGCTAGATGGACATATAATTGATGTACCGCTATCAAGAATGTTTGGTGGGAGGACCGCCATGACTTGAAAATCTAGAGATTAGCCTTAGTGATTTTAGTAACCATCTCTAACTTTAGTAACTATCTCTAACTCCCATTTTGTCTACATGCTTTCATATTATTGATTTTTGGCATGTTTTAATTTTTCAAGATTATTATGTTACATGCCATGCTTATTAGACTTGTGATATACATATGTAGTATTTGACATACACCCATTTTTATATGGACTTATATTTTTATATTCTCACTTTAGTTTAGCTATTGTGTATATCATAGCTTTAAAACATGTGCATTTACCTTAATGATCATGTTTGTTTATGATTTTGCTCTTCATGTTTTGATTACCTATTTAGATGTAGTTTTCATTAAAACTTGTATATATACTTGTACGACTAGTGAGCCACGAATTGATTATTGTATATTTGTACTTAATTGCTCATTTGTACCCATTAGATGTACTAGTATAGCCTAGTTTTGATAATTCTTGCATTTTAACTTATATTCCTATTTTTGTACATGTTTTCAATAAAAAAATATTTAGCTTCATGTATATGGGAATTTTATTAAAACTAATGGATATACATGTCTATCCTAGAGTCACTTGCTTTTTATGCAATATTTTATTATGGACTCATTTGTGTTTGGGATATGTATACATACCTTAGTTTTAACTAAACATACATATACCATGAAGCCTATTTAGTTTTGATGATTTTCATGTTTTTCATGTTTATAAGGAATTTTATATGAGCTTCATTGCTTATTTCTATGATTATGCTTTTCACATGACTCTTGTATACTCACATTATTTATATTTACTCATTATTTTGTTTTATGAGTACATTGTTGAGCTTTAT
Organism: Agave tequilana; assembly: GCA_038442645.1. NCBI lineage: Eukaryota > Viridiplantae > Streptophyta > Magnoliopsida > Asparagales > Asparagaceae > Agave > Agave tequilana. The sequence continues at coordinate 109,427 of JAVJIF010007594.1, forward strand.
ATATCTTGAGTGTCAATTTTGTGTAAAATGCATGCTTTATGAAATATATGATTTGGTTTCATGTTTTTGAAAAATCTATAACTAGTTATTTCAAAAATCATCTTAAACTAGTTCATATGCTTCTATTGGTAGAGTTTTCAAATATATTAAGCTATTTTCAAATCCTATTTTTGAAAACCCCTACCTTCAAAGGGCGGTTGGATGGGCGACCATGCCTTGTATGCTCAAAATTGAAAATCTATTTAAACATGTGCATGAATAGGGTGATAGGTACGAGTTATACACTTGATTCTCATTATATTTTCAATTGGTATCGCAATTGAAATTTTTTTTATATACTCATATTTGTGTTTTCTATACATGTATGCTTCAAATTTCAAATAGTATCAATTTTGATTGGTATTTATATTTTCATATATATATATATATATATATATATATATATATATATATATATATATATATATATATATATATGATTTGATTGTGCTTACAATATCTTTACATCTTAAAGCATAGATTATGCTAATGCTATGCTTGATTTAGTCCTTAATGTCAATTATTTTTCAATTGATATCTTATACAAGCTTATGCATCATTTTTATTGGTATTTCATAAAGGGGAGAAAACTTCATGTCTTATCTTTAAATCGGTTTTATTTTCAATTGGTGGCTTACTCCCATTCTTTATGATGAAAAATACTTTGTTTTGATATATACTAAAATTTTCAATATTGGTATCAATAATCTTAAATGGTATTATTCTCAATTTGGTATTCTTATTGCAAAATGAGTTATGTTTACCCAAAAATTTTATTTTTATTTTCAATTTATATCAATATTTACAATATATATTTCAATTAGTATCAAAAACGTATAATGTTTCATTTCTATTGGTATTAAAAACTTTACAAGATATTTTCAAATTGTATCTTTTGGTATCTTAAAAATTTTGTTTATTTTCAATTGGTATCATAAATTGGTATTATAATGTTTCAATATATAACTTTATCATAAATTAGTATATTTTCAATTGGTATCTTAATATTGTTTAATTTATTTTCGTCCCTTTGTTGATGGATTGACAAAAAAGGGGGGAAGTATTTGGAGATTTATATATGCATGTTTATTTTATTTGCTTGTTTATACAAAAAGGGGGAAAGAATTTGGTGAGTTTTTGCATATATATGTTGTTTGGTTTATGCATTTCATTACATATCTTTATTGTTTATTGTTATGTATGAGTTAAGGGGTATGAAGCTTAACTTTAATCCATGTATATATAACTCCATGAGTTTTGTCATCACCAAAAAAGGGGAGATTGTTGGCCCAGATGCTCATCACTCTAGTTTTGATGATGATTAACATGTAGTTATAGTTTACTAATAATCTTGTATTTATATAATTTCAGTCGTTGACCAAGATATTAGTAGGTGTTTAGTTTCAACAAAAGAGTTTTGAAGCTTATACGTGTTGATTCAAGAGCTCACACGTTAAGATCGCATCTAGCACTCGGTTAGAGTCAAGCTCGTTAGATCGCGTTTGGATGAGTCAGCTTAGAGACAAGAAGACCTCGGTTTGTGTTTAGTTTATAATAAGATTGTGTTTAGATCTTGTATAAAGATTAGATAGTATTGATATGCTCAAGTTCACATACACACACAAGTTTAAAGTTTGTTTTTCGGTTTAACCATTTTGGATTTCATGTCAAAAATATAGATATATATCTTATATGTATATTGGATTCTATCCATATACAATATGCTTAAAATTTGTTTCAATATCATGTTTTGTATCCATATGAGTTTTAGAAAAAATGATTTTTCATTTCAAAAATTCAAGTTTTGGAAAATACGGATTTTGTGTTTAAGCCAAATTTCAATATCACAAAAATGGTTCAAATAGTTTATAATATGTGTTGAATTTTAGTTACATATACTTGTACTTTAAAGATCTAACAATAATTTATTTTTATGGAATTTATGTGTTTTTATGGGATTTTATGAAAGTTAAAAGGACAAGTTTTCAATACACTAAATCCTAGCCAGACTGACTGGCGGTCGACCGAGCCGGTCGAACGGACCAGTGGTCAGTCGACCAGACCAGTCGATCGATGTGCACGAAGCGTGCGCAACCAAATGGCTGGTGGGCCGATCGACTGAGCGGTCGACCGACCAGAGAGCTTTACTCTCTGGATCTTGCCCCGGTCAACCGGGCGGTCGACCGGCTAGAGAGCTCTGCTCTCTGGTTCTGGCCTCGGTTGACTGGGCGGTCGACCGATAGGTCAAAACCTGGGATCAGTTGACTGGGCTGTCAACCGGCAGACTGCAACGGTCATAAATATGACCGTTAGCCGGTCGACCGGCAGCAGACTTTTTTGCTGACTTTGTCCCAACGGCTAGTTTTTGGAATGGGTTATAAATACCCATCCCTTTGGGCTGTTTTGATCAAGAATTTCAGGAGTAAATTTTCCCATCTTCTTAAGTGTTTTAGCAACAAGTTTCAAGAGTTTTTAGGCTAAAAGATTTATCTTTATTTGTTTTAAAGGGTTAGAAAATTTAAAAAATAAAGTATTTGGGATATTAGTTTTGATCTTCATTTCTATCTTATTCTTGTTGTTTTCTCAAGTATTTTTCTTTGTGATTTATTTTTCAAACTCTTTATTTTCTCACACTTGAGCTATCATATCCATCCTATCAATAGGATCTTGTTTTGTGAGTAAAATTGATTTGTGGTCTTTGAGATCACCAAAAGTTGTAACCTTCTTTGTGTTTGTTGTTATCCCTCTTGTGTAGAGGTGAATGTGGAGGTTGTGTTTTGGGTTTGTTGCTATTCCTCTAAGTGTAGAGGTGATTGTTGTTGTTTGGCTTAGTGCCTTATCCCTCTAGTGAGAGGTGATAGTTGTTGTGTCTTGCCTCTTGTGTAAAGGTTGTGTTGTTGAAGAGAGGAGTTGGGTACTCCTAATTTGTATTTGTCAAATCCTCAGTGGAGGTTCCCTGTATGGGAGTCATGTGTGGACGCATTAGTGAAAAATCCTTCTGTGTGAAGGCGGGGACGTAGAGCAGTGGCTCGAACCTCGAAACATATCTTGGTGTTTGCGATTGATCCTCTTTCTCTAAATTCTCTCTCCTTTATATCTTGCATTGATTCATATTGCTCATATCATATATATGCTTGGTATTGCTTGTGTGCCTCACTAGTGTTGAACCAAGAGAGCTCACATAGTACCTCAACTCTTATTTAGAGGCATTTAGAGGAGATAGCCTAGAGCCCTTCACCGGGAATTTGGCTACACTCTTTGGTTACACTTTCTGTGTTACAATTAGTTTTTAATTCCGCATCATTTGTTATTAGATTAGTCATAAACCTATTCACCCCCCTTTAGGTATATTTTTCACTCTGTAAATCTTGTAACCAGTGGATTATAGTGATTCTTCTCCTCCTCTCCGTGATTTTTTTTTCTGATTTGGGTTCCACATAAAAATCTTGTGTGTCTCTCTTTCTCTGTGCTGTTCATTATTTTACTCACACACTCCCCTCTTTCTTACCCTCGCTTATGGTGTGGGTCGACCGTCCAATTGCCACAGTAAAAAATGTCCATCACAAACTGATGCTTTTTATTAAGATCTGAGTCTCAACACTTAGATCTCTCCCCTACCAAACCCTCCCTCAAAAAGCCTCTCTGACAAGTCATGGCCCCGAAGAAGCAGACGACTGCTGGCAACAAGACCACCTCCAAGGCCAAATCTATTGCCGCCACTGGGGGCATCATTTCCCCGAGCGACTCAACCTCAGCCCCATCGTAAAAGAGACTGCCTTCGAACCTTCACAGAGGGCAGCAGGAGATATCCACCCCCTATCAATGTACAAAGCCCAACTAGACCGTGAGCGAGAGCAAGCAGCGCATGATTGAGAAAACGTGGCTCGTGAACGGGAGGAGTTAAAGTGTCTAAATGATCAACTCCTCGCCCAAAACATGGCCCTTCAAAACACTGAAGGTCCGCCTCCATCACCAGAAAGGCCCATTTCTACAAAAATCGAAGATGAAGAGTACTCTCAGAGCCGGAGGCGACGCAAGTCAGACTCCCCTACTCTGTCGGAACGATCCGAGATCAGGTCGAGTTTGTCACATCCCCACATGAGGGATCAACACGATCATACTCGGAGGAAGACCGAAGAGTTCATCTGCATCCAAGATCTCGACAAGCTTGTATGGAAGCGGGTCGAGGAAGTAAGAGTCCCATACCACGACAGACTTAGAGCCATCACTATCAATGCATCCAACTCCCTCTTCTCCAATGGCATATTGGAATGTGAATTTCTTAAGAAGTTCATGATTTCAATCTTTGTCTGTTACTTTGGTTAGAGTGATCCGAACCAGCATCTCCGCGAATATTAGGATAAGATGGTAATTATGCCCGGAGCGATCCCATCTTATGCCGGATCTTCTCCTCCAGCTTGAAGGGAGTAGCCTCCGATTGGTTCTACTCTCTAACGCCACACTCGATCCACAGATTCGAGGATCTCACCAAGTTGTTCTTCTCTCAATACTCCTCCAATCAAGAGTCCAAGCTGAATAACCACCACCTCCTATCCGTTAAGATGAGACCCTCTAACAGTCTCAAGGCATATTCGCTACATTTATAATCTGCTATGCAGAGTATACAACTACAGTGAGGACGCCTCTACTCTCATGTTCATCAGCAAGCTACGAGTTACCCACCCATTTTATAAGCATTTGGTGAAGCATAATGTCACCCGTTGGAGCGAGATCTTGTACCAAGGCCAACTGTATATCCAGTTAGAAAAGCAATGAAAAGCTCCGCCAAGCAGTCTTTCAACCATGGTGACGACGGAGTAAAACAAAGCCACAACACGGAGAACTCTCCGTCAATAGCCAGGGTGCAGGCGTGATTCTTTTAAGAAGCAACCATTCTCGGAGCACCAGCATGGTCTACTCTGAACTTATCGAGTGGACAACAGCTTCACTCCGCTGAAGCTCCCAATCCAGGATGTCTTGGAAGCCCCAGGCTGAAGCGTCTGAAAGCAAAGCCACATGATCTTGCTTATCTCGAATCGAAAGATTATTGCTCCTATCTTGACTGCAAGGGACACCAGACTTCCAAATATCGGTCCCTCTGCAAGTATCTCGAAGATCTTGTCTGGCAAGAATATCTTCATGAATATGTCCTTACATTTGGAGCTTCCTGCAGGTTGTCTAAAAATCATTAAAGACAAGTCTTAGACATGGACCTCACTTCAACGTGAAAGTTTCGTTTCAACTAAACCGCGAACCTCACATCAAAAGGTAAACAAGGACTTCAAATGTGGGTCTGAGTAACTCCGCATTTCTCTTCAAATGCGAGTCTGAGCAACTCTACGTCTCAACTTCAATGTGTGCCTGTGAGCTTCGTGTTTCAACTTCAATGCGGCCACGAGAAGCCTGTGAGCGCTGCGTCTACACACTAGAGCGAGTTCCGTGTCTAACGCGAGACCCGCGTTTCTGTTGTAACTGACCCCGATTACTGGGTCAATTAACTCTAAACATAATGTGAGAATTAATTCCCATTATGAAGGAATTCTAGAGAACAATTATACCCTAAGATCTCCTATAAATAGCCTCGAGAGCTATAAAGGAGGGGGAATTTTTATCCTAGATGTTGGGCTGATAATTTTCAAGCTAAAGGTTTCTTCCTTTTAATCTTAAAGGTTCATAGAGAGAGAGAAATCAGAGAACTCTAAATACTTATTGTGTTAAAATAAAATTCTTTTCTGATTGCTTTCTCGAGAGCACCCCAAAGCACACCTCGAAGAGAAGCTTATTGATTAGGCACATATATTGCATATACATTGTCACCTTACCATACTTTTTAGCTAATAAATCCTATTAATAAGTCTTCTTCTTCTTTGTTTAATGTAGGCCCAATTGCTAAAAGAAAGGAAAGAGAAACAAGCCCGAAAGCCCACCAAATTCTGATTTAATTCAGAAGAAATTCGAAATCAAGGAATCAGGGCAAAATCTTGGCATATCAGAGAGGTTGAAAACGGTTGAGAAGAATCCTCCCTGAATAAAACGGTTGAAGCCAACAATCCAAGGCTGTTTCATCACATCCTGGAGTAGAAACGAGAAACCAGAAGAAGATACAGAAGAATCACCAAACCAGGAGCTCCCACCAATTGGGTGTGGCCACCTAGCCATACTAAGGCCGCGGAAATGCGGCCCTAGCCGCGTTTCTACGTCTATCTGGTGTCAGTTGGGGGAGCGTTTGCTCCCCCAATCTTCCTGGGATTCCCCTTTATGGTTTTTCCCTATAAATACTAGTTTCAGTAGAGCAAAAGGGAGCGAAGACTAGGATTAGAATTTTTGTTTATTTTCTAAGGATTTAGGCTCTTTGTTAGATAGTACAAAAGTTGTATTTTTATTTTTCAATTTGCAGTCCAGTACCAATACTTGTGAGAGAGAGGAATTGAGTGCTTGTACTTGAAGATTGAAGTGACATCAATACAAGAATCGAGCCACATTTTCTTCCACTTGTATTACGGTATGTCATGCATTATTTACTTGCTTTCTTCTTTGTTTTCCATGAGTAGCTAGATCGGTTTTCTGGGCTCACTATTGAACCTCTCTTCAATTCTTCTTCTCTTCTGATTTTAATGAAAAAGACCCAATGAATCATTTGCATGCCTTACTTAAAGCCTTTCTTCTTGAAAGTGTTCTTGAAGGCACATGAGGATGGGTTTGGATTTTTAAACTCGTACTTCTTTTAAGAACGTTTCTTGAACTGTTTTTATTTCATACTTGCTTCTTCGCGCTTGATGATTTAACATCCTATTCAAAACGATTTCTTAAAGAAAAGAGTGAACTCTTCCAACCATCTTATGTGCTTTACTTCAAACTTTTTAAAGTCAATCTTAAGTTTTGCCTATGATCAAGTTGAGGCATTTAGGATTTCAATAGAAGAATGAATAGTGAGTAGTGAGATAGTAAGCCCAGATCTTCTCCTCTTATATTTAAAACAAACCAAACAATTTTCAAAGTTTATTTTCACTTTCTCCAAAGTCTTCTCCAAAGTTGCAATTTCTCTTTTAATCATCTCCTTCTTTCTATTCTCTTTTCTATTAAAAAACAAGCACAATTCTTTGTCATTAAACGGAACACCAAAAAGCTTTCATCGCATTCCTCCTCGTGGACACGACCCGTTAGCCATAGCTACACGGTAAATCTCTTAACTCTTTGGTTGTTCTTTCATTTAGCAATCAATTTTTGGCGCCGTTACCGGGGAGGGAACGGTGTATTTGTTTTTTTAACAAGCTTTGTGTGTTGTTTCAGGGACTTGAAGATTCAGATCTAGCATTCAAGCTTTGCAAGAGAAGACTTGCAAATTCTGTGCCCCTACTCTCGAAAGTAGAAAATAGAATTTCAAGAATTGCGTTGCAAAAACTGAAAATTCCATTGGACTACTAAAACTCTTTTTTGCAAGACATATTGCTCGCAAAAAATTAAGTATGTTATATTCTTTCTATATCTGCTATCCACCATCCATGTTTTAATCCAACAGTAATTTGAGTGATTTTTAATTTCTTAAAAAACGTTTAGACTTGCATTCTAGGCATTTGTCTAATTACGTTTACTTTACAATTACTGTTGAAGAGAGCTGGAGACAAGGTACGTATGCATAGCATATAGTTTAGGAAATATTCTTGGGTGATATTTGCTTTTGAATGCTACTTTTCTATATCTTGCACACTTTGCACAATTAACTCTACAGGCAAAACCAAATTCAAGATAAGGTGGGAAAGTCATTACCCTTCCTTAGCCCACAAACCATCTCCAAACACGCACAACCTAAGCCTAAGTAAAATCTGATAGACGTTGGCCTTAGGGACATCTTGAACTCACTAGGAGATTATCCTAAGGGGGAAGGTGTTGGAAATTGACTCCTGCCAAATCAGTGTTTAGGAAGGGGATTGAGGGCCGAAAGCCCGAAGGTTGGTGGTTACTTAATTAAGGAACGTCTTTGACGGATAACCTCCCACCAATCTTGCCCTGACCTGGCTGATTAGCTTGTGGTCAAAGTCTACATTATACCTCCTGTGGACAATCAACCAGTTAGGAGTTGTCTAGGTCGAGGTTACCTTAGACTAGGCTTGATTGATTACTCTTGTTGACTATTGGTAAACTTGTTTGTGATTGTGATTGTGTTTGTGTATGCAAGTGTAGTCGAGAGACCCTAATTCATCTAGGTTAACTAAAAACACATCACCACCCAAGTTTGAACCAAGACCAGATCCGGTAATGGCTCAATCAACATCATTACAGGATAGGCTCTACCCTATTAGAACCTCACTTCCATTTTGGATTCTACTTCCATCGGTTGGTGAATACAATTTTGAGCTCAAGCCTCAATTCATCAACACACTCCCCAAGTTTCATAGCTTAGAGTCCGAAAATGCTTACTTCTTCATAAGAGAATTTGAGGAAGTATGTCTAATGATGAAAATCCCACACCTTGTAGACGATGCTATTAGGTTGAGATTTGTCCCTTTCACACTTAAGGACCTAGCAAAGAAGTGGCTTTACAGCTTAGCGGCCGGTTCTATCACATCTTGGGATGGTTTCGTCAAGGTCTTCTTGAAGAAATTCTATCCAATTCATAAGACCGCCCTCATTAGGAAGACAATCATGCAATTCAAGAAAGAACTGAGTGAACCGTTCTGGAGGTACTTTGAACGCTTTAAAGACCTCCTTGTCCAATGTCCACATTATGGAATAGAGAAATGACGACAATGCCAAATTCTTTATGACGGTTTAGACTATTCTACCAAAACTCTCTTAGAAAGTATGTGCCAAGGGGATTCTTGCAGAAGGATGAAAATGAAGGATGGGATTTGTATGAAAACCTAGCTGAAAAGACCATCCAATGGGAACCTACTAGTGAGACCTCTAGGAATCCTAACTCCATCTCTTCAAAAGGAGGTCTCCATTCTATCGAATCATTCATCGCTAATGAGGCTAAGTTAGCTAACCTAGCAAGAAGACTGGAAGCTCTAGAAATGAAGGAACCAAGTCCAGTCAATCAAGTCAGCCCAAACCAATTTTCAACTCCGGGCTGTACTTACTGCCAAGCTATGAATCATGTGTTCGAGGAGTGCCCTGTGTTTCAGGCTCAGCAACAATACCATGAACCGATGAATGCGGCCTTTTCAAGGCCAAACAATAATCCTTACGCACCAATGTACAATCCGGGCTGGAGAAATCACCCTAATTTCTCATGGAGCCAAAATAACAATGACCATTCACGATCAAATCATGCTAGCCACTTCTATCATGCCAATAATTCTTCCAATCATCAACCTAACTTTTTCAATTTCCATAATAATTCTCCCAACCATCCACCTAACTTTTCAAACTATCAACAAAACTTTCCCAACCAAGCTCCACAATCCTCCTTCCAGAATCCTCAACTAGAAAGGAGAATGACTGACTTTGAAAGAAACATGAAAAGATACATGAAAAACCAAGATTTTCTCATGCAAACTATACAGAGGTTAGAGGTTCAAATGAGCCAATTAGCCATTCCACAGAATGAGAGACAGAAGGGTACCCTGCCTAGTCAGCCATAACCAATCCGAGGAATTCTCAACAAGCTCATTTGGCTTAGGATCATTCATTAAATCAATGTAATATTGTTCATACATTGAGGTCAGGAAAGAGAGTTGATAATCAAGTGTCAATGCCAACCAGTCCCCTTCAGCACAACCACAATCAAGCGTCCACCTCATCTAATCTAAATCCTTCCAATTCTGACGAATCTGAAAAAGATAAGTCAACCAGTCAGGTGCACCAGCCTATAGTACCATTCCCTAATAGGCTGAAAAGCAATAAGCAAAATTCACACATGGACAAGATAATTGAGATATTTAATCAAGTGAAAATAAATGTGCCACTTCTTGATGCCATCCAACAAGTCCCTTCCTATGCTAAGTTTCTTAAGGACATATGCACCAAGAAGAGAAAGACTAATGTACCAAAAAAGGTCTTCTTAGCCACTAACATTAGTGAGCTACTATCGGGTCCGATCCCTGTCAAGTACAAGGATCCAGGTAGTCCCACCATTGCCTGCACAATAGGACAAGCTGAGACTAGTCGTGCACTTCTTGACTTGGGGGCAAGTATCAACTTGCTTCCATTCTCAGTTTATCAACAACTCGGGTTGGGCGATCTTAGTCCAACTCGAGTCACCATCCAGCTGGCTGACCGTTCAGTAAGAGTTTCAAAAGGGGAGATTAATGATGTCCTGATCCGGGTAGGGGAGTTTATTTACCCTGTCGATTTCATAGTTCTGGAGACACAACCTGTGTCCAACTCCAATTATAGGGCTCAAACTCCTGTTATCCTAGGGTGACCATTCCTTACTACTGCCAATGCCATCATCAATTGTAGGAATGGGTCCATGAGGTTAACCTTTGGGGACATGACTAGAGAAGTCAATGTCTTCAATTTAGGAAAACAACCCCGCGATCTTGAGGACCAAACATTTGAAGTCAACCTAATTGAGAACTTAACAAGTGAACATAGGAAAGAATTAGAACTAGAAACTGAGTGTGACTTCGAGTTAGAGTCTGACGACTTTAATCTTGATCAGGTTGTAGATTCTGATGTGAATTGGGCCTCGAACCCTATTTCACCAATAATGGAGCTAACAAATTTGACTAGTCCTTCCAACCAGCCTTCCTCTTCCTTAGAATTGAAAGCCTTACCTACGCATCTCAAGTACGTCTATCTAGGCGAACAAGAGACCTTTCCTGTCATCATTGCCTCCCATTTAAATGAAGGGAAGAAGAAGATCTTAAAGCAATTCTAAGAAAACATAGGGAAGCCATTGGTGGACTATGACTGATATCAAGGGATCAACTCTGACCATCGTTCAACATCGCATTCATCTCAATGAAGACGCCACACCTAAAAGAGACCCGCAGCGTAGGTTAAACCCTATAATGCAAGAAGCTGTTCATGCTGAAATTGTCAAACTCTTAGACAATGGGATAATTTATCCCATTTCTGATAGCCAATGGGTCAGTCCTGTCCACGCGGCTCCAAAGAAATCCGGTTTCACCGTAGTGGAAAATGAGAACAAAGAGTTGGTCCAAACTCGACTTCCCACGAAGATCCGAGTTTGCATTGACTATAGGAAGCTTAATGCTGCAACTCGTAAGGACCATTTTTCACTTTCCTTCATTGATCAAATGCTTGAACGTTTGGCGGGTCACGAGTATTACTGTTTCTTAGACGGTTACTCGGGGTATAACCAGATCCCTATTGCTCCTGAGGACCAAGAAAAGACTACGTTCACATGTCCATTTGGGACATTTGCTTATCGTCGAATGCTTTTCGGCTTATGCAATGCCCCAGCAACGTTTCAACGTTGCATGTTGAGTCTTTTCTCTGATATGGTAGAACGATCCTTGGAGATTTTTATGGATGATTTCTCCATCTACGGAGATTCATTCACTCAATGTCTCCACCATTTAGAACTTGTCCTCCAACGTTGTGCTGAGAAAAATTTGACATTGAATTGGGAGAAATGCCACTTCATGGTAAAACATGGAATTGTCTTGGGTCATGAAATCTCCAAGAAAGGAATTGAAGTGGATAGAGCTAAAATTGAGGTTATTGCTAAGCTTCCCATTCCCAATGCGTTAAGGACATTAGATCCTTCTTAGGATACACTGGTTTCTACCGAAGATTTATCAAGGATTTTAGCAAATTGCTAGGCCCTTGACTAATCTGTTAGGTAAGGATGTGTCCTTCACTTTTGATGCTGAATGCATAAATTCTTGGGAGAAGCTTAAGAGAGAGCTTATTTCTGCACCAATCATATTTGTACCGGATTGGTCTAAGCCATTCGAAATCATGTGCGATGCTTCCGATTTTGCCATAGGCGCTGTCCTAGGACAACGCACTGATAACAAGCAGTATGTGATTTATTACTCTAGTAGGACTCTCAACGATACTCAATTAAACTACACTACAACTGAGAAGGAATTCTTGGCAGTAGTGTTTGCCTTAGAGAAATTTCGTCCTTACCTACTAGGGTCCAAAACCACCATTTTCACCGATCATTCTACGCTTAGGTACCTCTTGATGAAGAAGGATGCCAAGGCCCGACTCATTCGTTGGATCCTCCTTCTTCAAGAATTTGATCTTGAGATTCGAGATAAAAAAGGCGTAGAAAATGTCGTTGCTGACCATCTCTCAAGGACCCTAATTCTCCATGCAACGAATTACCCATAAGTGAGGATTTTTCTGAAGAAAATCTCTTAGCTATCTCTAGGGAACCTTGGTTTGCTGATATAGTGAATTACTTAATCACAAACCAAACTCCGTCTCATTGGTCCAAAAACGATAGATACCGGTTCTTATCCCAAGTCCGGTATTTTTTTGGGAGGAACCGTATCTTTTCAAGTACTGTTCTGACCAAATTATTAGGAGATGCATTCCCGATGAGGAAGCTAAGAGTGTTCTATCTTTTTGTTACGAACTTGCATGCGGTGGACACTTTGGTCCCCGCAAGACTGCTGAAAAAGTACTACAAAGCGGGTTTTATTGGCCTACTTTGTTCAAGGATACTTGTGAATTTTGCAAAACGTACCCTAGATGCCAAATGGTAGGAAGGATCTCAAAACGAAATATGATGCCCCTCAATCCAATCCTAGAAATAGAACTCTTTGATGTTTGGGGCATCGACTTTATGGGTCCATTTCCTAATTCATTTGGAAACCGATACATATTGGTTGCTGTGGATTATGTGTCCAAGTAGGTAGAAGCCATTCCTTGTAAAACTAATGATAACAAAGATGCCATAAAGTTTTTGAAAGAGAACATTTTTTCACGCTTCGGAACCCCTCGTGCTATCATCAGTGATAATGGCACTCACTTTTGCAATAGATCTTTTGAAGCTCTTATGCGAAAGTATGCCATAACTCATAAGTTATCCACACCTTATCATCCTCAAATCAGTGGGCAAGTTGAGGTTTCCAATAGACAAGTCAAGCTTATCTTGGAGAAAACTGTGAACCAAAACCAGAAAGATTGGTCCATCAAACTTATAGATGCCCTATGGGCCTACAGGACCGCATTCAAGACGATTCTAGGAATGTCTCCTTATAGGTTAGTCTCTATGGCAAACCTTGTCACTTGCCCGTTGAGTTAGAGCACTGAGCCTTATGGGCAATCAAGCAGTTGAATTTCGACTTGACTAAGGCCGGTGACCTTCGGAAATTACAAATTTCCAAATTAGAGGAATTGAGAAATGAGGCCTATGAAAATGCTAGGATCATTAAAGATAGAGTCAAGATTTTTCATGATAAACATATCATAAGAAAAACTTTGTCCCTGGACAAAAAGTCTTACTCTATAATTCTAGGCTTCATCTTTTTCCAGAAAAATTGAAATCAAGATGGACTGGGCCATTCGTTGTAAAAACCGTGTTTCCACACGGTGCAGTTGAGATCAGTGACACCAAGAATGGAAATGACTTTAAGGTAAATGGTCAACGCCTTAAACCTTTCTTGGAATCAGTGCCGGTAAATGAAACGGCTATGGGTCTTTTTGACCCAGTGTATCGGTAACTTTCCTCTTTTCCATTTTATTTCACGCATTTATACATTTCTTTCATACATTGGGGACAATGCATGAGATAAGTGCGGGGGAGGGTTCTAACATGTTCTAACATGACTAATATATAAAAAAAGAAAAAGAAAAAATATATATATATAAAAAACTTTTTGAAAGGTTAGAACAATATTTTGATATATTTTTTGTAAGAAATTAAGTTAATTTTAATGAATAGAAAAATCATAATTAGGATTTCTTACACTTGGTCAAAATAAGATAACTTGTTTGATGTTTAGGGTTAGGAAGAAAATTTGTGAAAGTAATTTAGTCTTGATATTTACCTTGATGAAATATGCACACTAAATACACTTACACACTTAGGATTTAAAAACAGGGACTCTTATGCCTTATAAAAAATATAAACAATCTAATTATTGATTAGCTAGGTGCTTTGGCCTAAGCAAGCCTTGGTATTTATACAAAAGATAATTAGATAAGTTTGAAAAAAAAATTGTACATATATAAATCCTCTGATTAAGATGGATATTTATGCCTCATGAAGCATAAGTATTCACGCCTAAAAGGGGTACATCTATAAATAAAAACCTTGGTTTCGTGGCCTTATCTGCTCGAGTGTTTAAGTCCTTAGGGGTGTTTTCTCTCCTGGTGCCCTAAAACTGTCCGGTTTGGGTGTCACCGACTGAAGGCTCGTTACATGGGCAGATTAGAAAGCCAAATGAAATTGAGAAATAAAATCCACCAAAAATACATATAAATAAGGCATAGGAGTTAATGTCAAAGAACCCTTAGTCAACTTCACAGTCACGATGGTGCATACGACTCAGGGTAAATTAATAGACTAGATGAGAAAAAATAATTTGACTCCTTACTTTGATTGATGACATGTTGTTGAATAGAGACTAAGTTTAGGAATGAAAAATTTGATATTCCTATAACTTATAGATTACTTAAACTCTCACAAATATACTTCAAATATTTTCTCTTTTCAAAATGCTTTTCAAAAATACTAACTTTTTTCTCTTTCTTTATGGATTTTGTGGGTGCAATCCACTGAAAATCCTCACGAGATAAAACTCGTCCTCTAGGGGTAACCTAGAGGTTTAACGACTTGTTACACATGCTCAGTGCAATCGAGTGACCTGCAAAAGTGGTCTAATAATTGATTAGAATTAGTCTGATGTTTTGCTCGAGGGCGAGCAAAAGATAAGTGTGGGGGTGTGATTAGGCACATATATTGCATATACATTGTCACCTTACCATACTTTTTAGCTAATAAATCCTATTAATAAGTCTTCTTCTTCTTTGTTTAATGTAGGCCCAATTGCTAAAAGAAAGGAAAGAGAAACAAGCCCGAAAGCCCACCAAATTCTGATTTAATTCAGAAGAAATTCGAAATCAAGGAATCAGGGCAAAATCTTGGCATATCAGAGAGGTTAAAAACCAGTTGAGAAGAATCCTCCCTGAATCAAACGGTTGAAGCCAACAATCCAAGGCTGTTTCGTCACATCCTGGAGTAGAAACGAGAAAACCAGAAGAAGATACAGGAGAATCACCAAACCAGGAGCTCCCACCAATTGGGTGTGGCCACCTGGCCACACCAGGGCCGTTGAAACGCGGCCCTAGCCGCGTTTTCGTGGCTATCTAGTGTCAATTGGGGGAGCGTTTGCTCCCCCAATCTTCCCGAGATTCCCCTTATGATTTTTCCCTATAAATACCAGTTTCAACAGAGCAAAAGGGAGCGAAGACTAGGATTAAAATTTTTGTTTATTTTCTAAGGATTTAGGCTCTTTGTTAGATAGTACAAAAGTTGTATTTTTGTTTTTTCAATTTGTAGTCCAGTACTAATACTTGTGAGAGAGAGGAATTGGGTGCTTGTACTTGAAGATTGAAGTGACATCAATACAAGAATCGAGCCACATTTTTTTCCACTTGTATTACGGTATGTCATGCATTATTTACTTGCTTTCTTCTTTGTTTTTCATGAGTAGCTAGATCGGTTTTCTGGGCTTACTATTGTACCTCACTTCAATTCTTCTTCTCTTCTGATTTTAATGAAAAAGACCCAATGAATCATTTGCATGCCTTACTTAAAGCCTTTCTTCTTGAAAGTGTTCTTGAAGGCACATGAGGATGGGTTTGGATTTTTAAACTCGTACTTCTTTTAAAAACGTTTCTTGAACTGTTTTTATTTCATACTTGCTTCTTCGCGCTTGATGATTTAACATCCTATTCAAAACGATTTCTTAAAGAAAAGAGTGAACTCTTCCAACCATCTTATGTGCTTTACTTCAAACTTTTTAAAGTCAATCTTAAGTTTTACCTATGATCAAGTTGAGGCATTTAGGTTTTCAATAGAAGAATGAACAGTTGAGTAGTGAGACAGTGAGCCCAGATCTTCTCCTCTTATATTTAAAACAAACCAAACAATTTTCAAAGTTTATTTTCACCTTCTCCAAAGTCTTCTCCGAAGTTACAATTTCTCTTTTAATCATCTCCTTCTTTTCATTCTCTTTTCTATTAAAAAACAAGCACAATTCTTTATCATTAAACGGAATACCGAAAATCTTTCATCGCATTCCTCCTCGTGGACACGACCCGTTAGCCACAGCTACACGGTAAATCTCTTAACTCTTTGGTTGTTCTTTCATTTAGCAATCACTTATCGTTCAGTCGGTCAACGGAGAATAAGAATCGCTCACCATACCAAGAACCCAGCATTAAACGAAAGAGAGATTCAATTATTCTCCTCTCTTTTGTAATCAGATTTTGATCCATTGTAACTTTCTTTTTGTATCAAAGAAATCTTTACACGCCTTAATTTTTCTGACTGAACCAAAGATGGTGACTCTGCTGGGGATTATTTTCTCTACCGATAAGAAAGTCGTGGCGCAAGCTAACATCAAGTTCATCGGATCAATGGTCAAATCGCTCATTATCAAATTTGACCAAGGGAAGAGTTTCTCTCTTTAGGCTCAAAAAGCCCAAGAGCCGTGCGGCAGTACCATAAAGTTTCTTCGGGGACCCGCTCTTAAGTCTCTTCGGAGACGTTTTCAAAAGTAGCATGCGTTATTGCTTATATCGCAAGCAGCAGTACTTCTAGTGAGGTTATAAAAACCTCCCATGCAACCCACACAGCCCGTGTCAACGTCTTTCAGGAGGCCCGCAGAGCCAATGTGCCTACTCACAGACGTAATGATGGTGAAGACCAATTTCACCATCTCTCTCCTCTCCAAACCCCACAATTTCAAGTTGCCAGAGATTCTCAACAACCTTCGAGACTCAACCGGAATGCTGATTGACGAAGGCGTCACACTCGTTGACAACAGATCGAAAACTCTGTAGATGCAATCTATTCTGCAGATACCAAATGTAAGGTTCAGACCCGTGTTTCTCTGAAGCAATGCGAGGTCCGCATTTCCATTCCAGCACGCGAGACCCGCATTCTGTTGGCCCAATGGCCCATCACTCTAGTTTTGATGATGATAACCTCATGTAGTTATAGTACTAATGATCTTGTGTTTATTTAGTCTCAGATTTGTGATCAAGATCTTAGTAGGTGTGTAGCTTCAATAAAGGATTTAAAGTCAAGTTTTGGAGCTAACACGGTTTGATTCAAGAGCCTATGCATCAAGACCACATCAAGTACTCAAGAGGAGTCTAGCTCTTTGGATCAAGTTTGGACCAAGTCAAGAAGATGTGAAGGCTTCAAGTGAAGACCTTCAAGATCAAGACTTGTGTCTAGATTTGTTTTTGTTAAGATTTTATTTTTAGATAAAATGTAAAGGATAGAATAGTTGGTGGATTGCTCAAGTATACCATACACACACACTCTTGATTTAGATGAGTTTTCATAAAAGAATTTTTATTTTGGAAAAATACAAAAGAGTTTTCTTTTTGAAAAATACCGTTTTGGTTTTTGGTATTCAAAGTTTACATGTCTTTAACCAAAACTATTTTAGTATTTATTGTCAAAATATGGATATTTCATCATGTATGTGTAGTAGATCATATCCATACACTCTATGCTTTAAAAGTGTTTAAAATATCTTGTTTTTCTATTTGGAGAAGTTTTGGAAAAATCTATTTGGAAAAATACAGATTATGTTTTTAGCCAAAATTTATAAGTTACAAAAATAGTTCAAATTATTTGTAACATGTCTTGATTTTACTCAAACATATTTGTTTATCAAAGTATAATATTGAAACGACTTTTAAAATTTTTCGTGAATTTATGGGATTTTATTTTAAATAAAAAACTCAAGTTTTAAATCCTATAAATGGCCTGCCAGGCTCTGGCGGTCGACCGACCGGTCGACCGGACTAGGAACCGGTAGACCGAAATGGTCGACCGACGTGTACAGACGTGCACAGGGTGGGCCGGTCGACCGCATGGTCGACCGCCAGAGAGTGTCTGCTCTCTGGAAACGTCCCCGGTCGACCAAAGTGTTGAAGGCGGGGACGTAGAGCAAGTGTGCTCGAATCTCGAAACAAATCTCCCGTGTTTGCGATTGCTCTCTCTATCTCTTACTTGTCTTTATATCTTGCATGCTAATATTGTTTTTATCTTTATATGCTTGATATATTATGTGCTTAATTGTTATATGCTTGGGGATTGTTTGCTAACATTTGTATTCAACCAAGAGAGCCAACGCGGCACCTCAACTCTTATTTAGAGGAATCTTGAGGAGTTAGTCCAGAGCCCTTCACGGGGAATCTGGCTATACTCTTGTGTTATACTTGGTATAACACCCATATTTTTACATACATGAGTTAATAATATATAATTGTATTTTAATGTGTATTTGTAATTTATATTAATTATTATTATGTTATTACTATTATGTTAACAAGTTATTACTATTGTTATTTTCTTTTCTATTTTTGCTACCCCATACCCAAACCCATTTACACCTTACCCATCACCATCTGCTAAAACCACCAACCCATTCAAATCTTATCTATATCCAAATCATAACTATCCTATATCCTAATCAAATCCTAACATCCCAAACCAAATCCTAATCTCAACAACTCATAATCTAAATCCCAACAACCTATCATAATCCTAACCAATCATATCTTGCCTCCCAATCCAACCGCACCCCCATCTACAGCAGGCCACCCCCTCCCACCGACGGCCAGGCGCGCAACAGCACCAGCAGCCCCCCCCCGGCCGGGCTTCCACCACAACCGCCCCCTCCGCGCGCAGCCAGGCCGGCAGCCCACTCCAGCTTCCCCTTGGCCTGGCGCAGCAGCGCCAGGATCTCCCCCATCTCCCTCCGTCGACAGTCGCGTCAAGCCACAGCAGCAGCCCAGACCGCCCAGCCTCCTCTAGGCCGTGGCACGCAGCCTCCAGCAGCCCAGTGCTTGGCCGCCCTCCCTGGCGCTGCGCACAGCAGTAGCAGCATCCCTCCGCACGGCAGCCGGAGCCTCCCGAAGCATGACGGCAACCCCTGAAAGCCATGGATCGTAGCCGAGCTCCACGCAGGAGCAGCCCACTCACCAGGCCGTGGCTCTTTTTCCCTTTAGACTGGCTGTTCTTCTCTCCGACGGCGGTTCCGACAAGCCGTCGACTCCTCCGGTGGCTCGGTTTCTCTCCGCGGGAATTCCGGTGTTCCCCGTGAGCCTCCGCGGCATCCGTCTCCATCGTCGCCGCAGCCGTGAACCTCTTTACTGTGAGTGTCTCATCTCTCTCCTCTTTCATTTTGAGCACTATGTGTGTAATTTAAGCTCTAAGTTCATGCAACTCCCTGCTTTCTTATTTCTAAGCATATATACCTAAGAGATCATTTCAGTTATGTTTGTCTTGTTATATTACATTATTTGGACATGAATAAACTATTCATATTGTCAGGTTTGTTTCTGATTTACATTTGAACCATAATGAATTATTTCAGATGTTTCGGCTGTTTTGGCTTACGTGATTTATCAACAGAAATTATCATGTTATTTAGGAAAAGAGAATTCAGTGAAGTTACGGAGGAATAGAATATACTTGTGCAAAACTGAATAGAGAATTAGAGTCATCAAGAAAATTTCAGTTATCTATATCTTGATGATAACAAGTGTAATATCCTCAATTTTTAGAAATTTGTAGGAATTTGTTTAGACCCTGATTCATACACACAGGCAGGGTTATTAGTCGACTTACTCCTCCTATTAGTCGACTTACCTTTGCCCTATAGTTGACTAGATTTCCTTCTAGAATAGTTGTCGGCTCTCTGTTTGTCGACTGTAACCTACCCTAGTCGACTACCCTATTCCCTATAGTCGACTAATAACTTACCATAGTCGACTTGCCATTCTTGTAGTCGACTAATATCCTATATTAGTCGACTTATCCTAGTTGTAGTCGACTATATGTTTGTCCTGTAGGTCATGTACTCTCTGTTTTTGACTATTACTCCTGTTAGTCGACTTGTCTTCCCTGTTAGTCGACTAGCACCTTCTTGTAGTCGACTTATTATACTTGTTAGTCGACTAACCCTTACCCTAGTCGACTTGCTCCTCCCCCAAGTCGACTAATTTTGGTCTGACTGCTGTTCTTAGATTCTTATTGGATTGAGGACTCTACCCTTGAGCTTGATATTAGCTATAGATGGATGAATATGATCTTGAGGAATAGATATTGATCGAATTGACCAGACCTGATTAATCTTAGATATATATATCTGATATGTTACCAAGTTTTGGGATCTTATAATTGACCTTGATAGAAGTGAGAGTGTATGATGACTTTGATCAGACTAGAGTGTGGAGTTCTGAATAGGTGTGTCAGAACATTGATTATTTCAGTTATTGAGATATGAATATATTGATGACTTGAGGATCAGAGTTTGAGAGCAGATACATTTTGATCTCCGTTATTGGTAGGATCAGAGTTGATCATTAGAATGAGATAATTGATTATTGATTTATTAGACTTGTGATTACTGTACCAGATTACCTTAATAAGATGATGTTTGAGGTTCATGAGGATAGCTTTTGAGATTATAAGTTGACAGATTAGTTATAAACATTATATCAGTGGATGTGATCTTGATCAGTTTAATATGAAATTGTATAATGACTAGAGGTGTCTAGACTGTTACTGTATAATTCATGTTACTGAAAGTTACTGGGACAAGATTATTTGACCGTAACACCCTGTACAGTCCCATTATTTATCGTATACACGGTTACTGTTACTGTTCACTGTTACTGATATTATTCACCGTGTATACGATTACTGATTGACTGTTACTGTACTGTTATCGTTACTGTCACTGCATCGTCCCAGTGTTATAGGTAACATGAGTATTGATTGTTTTTACTGAATTCAATAATAATGTGAAAAAGACAACTTACACTGGGATTGGAAAAATTGATGGAGGAGACAGCGTCTGTATTTTGGGTGGACCTAGGATACAGGTTGCGCAACCGACTGAGGGTTCCACTGCAGGGTTCCTGGGGGATGACTGACATCCCATCTGTACTGTTATTGTTCCACTGTTCATACAGTGAGATTACTGTTACTGTTACTGAGTACCTAGCGGTACGGCCTGGTTCAGCGCCAGGAAACTGAGGCCGTGGTCCCGGGTATGTACAGGACCCACCTAAAGTATGGACAATGTCTCTTCTACTAATTTCAATAACTTAGGACTCTGGTTGACACGTGTAGTAGGCGCAGTATGGGATGCGCCTATTACAGGTGGCAATTGGTGTTCGCTGACATAATAAATGATAATGAACTGTTATAATGTATTGTGACTGATCGTAATCACCTGATTGTACATATATATCACTATGATAGACACATGATTGTAACCAGGACCAGATTTATGTACCAGGTTAGTGATATTGCTAGGATACACTTTTAGACGTCAGTTGGTTGTTTATAGTTGTTTTACTTGTCTTTTATCTGCACACTTATTCATATCATTGTTATTCAGTTGTTTGTTTATCTTGTTATTTAGTTATCATATGACTGCAGTTTTTCTGGTTATTATTCTATGCACATTGTTTATATGCACGAGTCTCCTCTTTACACACACACTCACCAGGTCGCTTTCTGACGACCCTGGATTTACACGTCCAGATATTGGACGCTTGTTTCTATTGTGCAGGTGTTCGATGAGACTGTACGCTTTGCGAGGAGCTGGACTCTCTCTTCCTTTTGATTCTGGTATTCTTCCATTTTCTTATTCCTGCTATTATTCTTTGATTTCTGTATATCACACTTGGCTTCTATTCTATTTCCTTATTTCATCTGGGATCATGTGTAGACTTTATATGTATTATTGCAGTGATCTTTAATATTATGGTTCTGATTTATAGCTTGTTCAGGTTAATTTAGGCTTGGCGTGTATATGTGGGGTATTTTCCTCGCGTATATACGTCGCCGACTCTCGTCGCGACTCCGTTTCCGCGTATTTTGGGAAGCGGGGCGTGACACTTGGTGTTTAGTTTAAGAAGTTTTAGTTTGTATTAAATAAGTTTTAATTCCGCATTTATTGACCATTAGATTAGCTCATCACATATTCACCCCCTCTAGGTGATTACAATTGGTATCAGAGCCAAGTGCTCTTGATTTGGGTCTAACAACCTAGAGTTAAAGATCCTCATTTTATAACTAATCACAATATTTGTATACACACACCATGGATTTCATGTCACCCCCACTTTTGACATCCTTAACATCCAAACTTGGAAGGTTAAAATGTCTTTGTACCTCAAAGCCTTAGGGATTCATGTTTATTTTGCCACTACTAGAGATTCTTATTGTTTAAATGGTAAAAATATTGAGGCTAATGCAAAAGCCCTACATGCTTTGAAGAGTATCCTAAATGATGATTATTTATCTAGGGTTGCTAATCTTGATTCAGCTTTTGTAGTATGGAACACCATCATCTCCCTTGGCGAAAAAGAACAATACTATGCGGGGTGCGACTCGGATGTTGGAAGTGACGCTTCCAACGTGTGCTACATGGTCCAAGGGGATAACCCCCTTGAGGTAAATACCGAATCCGAGGTAGAAGAAGATGTTGATATGTCATATGATGAACTTACCTCATTTTGTCAACAACTTCTAGAAAAATATGACATGCTTAAAAAGGATAATAAGAAAATAAAAAACAAATTTGATTGCATGTTAAAAGAAAAGATTCTTTATAAGATAAATTAAAAAGTTTTTCAAAAGAAAATGAAAGTTTAAAAAATGAGAATATTTCCTTGCTTTCTAAATTGAATGATCTTTGTGAAGGAAACACTACTTTGAAAAATAAAATTGTTTTGGTGGAAAACAAAAAGAGATTGCTTTAAATGAAAACACTTCTTTGAAAAGAAAAATGGTTGAAAAAGAAAAAGTAAATGTTTCCAAAAAGAAAAAGAATAATAATTCTCATTCTCATCATGCTTTACATGCTATTATTGATAAAGATGAAGTTAAATTTTTGAAAAATAGAATTGATTGTTTGAGCTCAACTTTGCGCAAATGTGCTTTTAATCATTCTAGATTGGAGTTCTTGTTTTCAAAGAAACAAACTCCACATATTCATGCACATCACCCACGTCATGCATATGCACACTTTGCATGCCATCACCACACTCATACACATGTGCATCCTAGAGTGTACAAGTGTACACATTGTAGCCGCAAAGGCCATTTAGCAAGATTTTGTTATGATAGTATTAATTCTTTAAATTTCGCTAATAAAATTTTTTGGGTTCCTTATAATGCTAACCCTCAAGGACCCAAAAGAAAATGGGTACCAAAATCTCCACCTTTTGTATTTGATGTAGGTGCGGGCTCTTATAAAACGTGAGAGAGTTGGTGCCTTGATGGTGGATGCACATGGACTTGATGGACACTCATTTGATGTACCGCTATCAAGGAGGTTTGGTGGGACAACCATGTTTTGGAGAGTTAGAGTATAGTTCATGTGTTGGTAACTATCTCTAAACTCTTATTTTAAATTTACATGCATTTATGATTAATGATCTTTAGCATGTTTTAGTGTTTGTTAAAATGTTCATGTTTTATTTGTTTTGTGCTTCATGTGGTAAATACTAGTTTAAATGTAGTTTTTATCAAAACTTTGATATATACGTGTACAACTAGTGAGCAACATTTGATTCATATATGTTTGTACTTCATTGTTCATGTGTACTCACTATATGCACATGTGTAGCCTAGTTTTGATGATTCTCTCATTTACACTTGTTTTGCAAATTTTCATGTTTTTTGCTTCATGTATATGCAATTTTTATTCAAATCTAATAAATATACATGTATGTTTCTTGAGTCTCTTGCCTTCATGCAAATTATATCATAGACTCTTTTTATGTTTGGGATATGTATGCATATTGTTAGTTTTGAATAAATCATACATATACCTAGAAGTTTATTTTTAAGATGAAAAATGAATTTTTATGATTTTCATCTTTATATGAAAAATGAATTTTCATGATTTGTTTGATAAAATGATATTCATGTTTGTCTTAAGCTTTATTGACTAATTTTCATGAATATGCTATTCACATGTTGTTTGTACACTCATATTTAACTTGTTTTCTCATGACTATGTTTTCATAAGTCTTTATGAGGTTTATAGATCTTGAGTGACAACTCCTATGTATTTAGTATGTTTCATTATATACACATAATTTAGTTTCATGTTTTGAAGGATCTTTAACTAGTTTTTCAAAAATTAATCTAACTACTTATTTATTCTTCATTTGGTAGTGTTTTCACTATAAAAATATTTTTCAAACACCTATTTTTGAAAACCCCTACCAACCCCTTTTAAGGGATGACAGAAGGGCGAGTATGCCTTGTAAGCCTTATTGAAATTTTTTTATCTTGTGCGTAAAAGGGTGGTAATTATGAGCTATATACTTGATTTACATTGTTATTTTCAATTGATATCTCAATTGATATTTATTTTGTATATACTCATATTTTGTTTTCTATATATGTATGCTTCATTTCATTAAATATCAATTTCTATTGATATTCTCTTTTCATACATATATATGCTTTGTTTGTGCTTGATTTTCAAGATATTTACATGTTTAAAGCACAAAGTATGTTTATGCTAAGCTTAATTCAAATCTTTATTTTCAATTGATTTCTCAATTGGTACTTTTTATATAAGCTTATGCATTATCTTCAATTGTTATTTTTTTACTATTGATATTTTTATTGATATCAAAATGTACAATATATTTCAATTGGTATCTATTGAATTATTTATTTCAATTGGTATCCATGAAAAGTTATATTCGTATCAAAATATAAAATACTTTCTTTCATTGGTATCAAGATTACAATTTGTATCAAAATTTCAATTGGTAAAATGTTTCAGTTACAATTAAAATTCAAAATTTATAATATTTATTTACAATTGGTATCTTAAAATTTGATTTACTAAGATATCTCAAAATTTATTTTATTGAGAAAATTCAAAATGTTGTTTTAATAAGATATATTAAAGATGTTTTGATGTGTATTGCCTATATGCAAGGGGAGCTTAACATCTCTTCTACATATAGATTCATGTTGAGTGTATCTTATATTGAGGAGCTTGATAACTCTTCTTTATACGGTACACGTGTGTAGGAGGAGCTTCACATCTCTTCTTACGCATTACATATTATGTGTTATGTGAATTAGGGCTTGTCATCCCTTCTTCATGTAATGCGTATATGTAGGGAAGTTAACTTAGCGTCTTCCTCTTCATGAATGTATATCGCATATATCTTTTATTGATTGATTTGAGTTCACCTCTTTGTTGATTTTTTTTGTTTCTAAAAAAAAGCGGGAGAACCTTGTTTTGTGTTTACTTTAACCCCTTTGTTGATGATTGACAAAAACGGGGGAAGTATTTTAGTATATATGCATGTTTTTCTTGCTTTATACATAAAGGGGGAGAAGAATTTTTGTTTATGCATATTGTTTTGTTTTGCAAAAAGGAGAAAAGAATTTGATGAGTTTTATGCTAGATTGGCATGTTTATCTCCGTATGTTTGCATACATGTTTCATGTGCTTAATTGTCATATCTATTTGTTTATTGTAATGCATGAGTTAAGGGGGAGCTTTTTTGAAGCTTCACTTTAATCCATGCATATATAACTCCATGAGTTTTCTCATCATTAAAAAGGGGGAGATTGTTGGCCCAACGGCCCATCACTCTAGTTTTGATGATGATCAACTCATATAGTTATAGTACTAATGATCTTGTGTTTATTTAGTCTCAGATTTGTGATCAAGATCTTAGTAGGTGTGTAGCTTCAACAAAGGATTTAAAGTCAAGTTTTGGAGCTAACACGGTTTGATTCAAGAGCCTATGCATCAAGACCACATCAAGTACTCAAGAGGAGTCTAGCTCTTTGGATCAAGTTTGGACCAAGTCAAGAAGATGTGAAGACTTCAAGTGAAGACCTTCAAGATCAAGACTTGTGTCTAGGTTTGTTTTTGTTAAAATTTTGTTTTTAGATAAAATGTAAAGGATAAAATAGTTGGTGGATTGCTCAAGTATACTATATACACACACTCTTGATTTAGATAAGTTTTCATAAAAGAATTTTTATTTTGCAAAAATACAAAAGAGTTTTCTTTTTAAAAAATACCGTTTTGGTTTTTGGTATTCAAAGTTTACATGTCTTTAACCAAAACTATTTTTAGTGTTTATTGTCAAAAACATAGTTATTTCATCATGTATGTGTAGTGGACCATATCCATACACTCTATGCTTTAAAAGTGTTTAAAATATCTTGCTTTTGTATTTGGAGAAGTTTTGGAAAAATCTATTTTGGAAAAATACAGATTTTGTTTTTAGCCAAAATTTATAAGTTACAAAAATAGTTCAAATTGTTTGTAACATGTCTTGATTTTACTCAAACATGTTTGTTTATCAAGGTATAATATTGAAACTATTTTTGTAGATTTTTTGTGAATTTATGGGATTTTATTTTAAATAAAAAACTCAAGTTTTAAATCCTGTAAATGGCCTGCCAGGCTCTGGCAGTCGACCGACCGGTCAACCGGACCAGGAGCCGATCGACCGGAACGGTCGACCGGCGTGCACAGGATGGGCCGGTTGACCGCATGGTCGACCGCCAGAGAGTGTCTGCTCTCTGGAAACGGCCCCGGTCGACCGGGCGGTCGACCGGCAGAGAGCTCAGCTCTCTGTATCCTTGCCACGGTCGACCGGCCGGTCGACCGCTGGCACAACGGTCAGAATTCTGACCGTTGACCGGTCGACCGGGCGGTCGATCGACAGGTCATCCTGGCTCTCAACGGCTAGTTTTTTGAAGCCTATTTAAATGGGGCTATTGGGGCTGTTTTAGCCAAGATTTCAAGTGGATTTTTGTACCAGTTTTTCTTACTCTTTCAAGAGGTTTTCTCCACTTGTATTAGATCCTAATACTTCCATTCAAAAGGAGAGTTTATCAAGAGTTTTTCAAAAGTGATTTTCTTGTGTTTTCCTCTACCATTTCAATCCTAGTTTTCTCACACAACACTTAAGCTATCCATTGACATATTCATCCTATAGGAGTGTTATTGTGAGAGTGTTTATTGGTGATCAAAGTGTTTAGATCACCAAGAGTTCTTTCTTGTACTTTACGGAGGCGAACGTGTGTGTTCGCATTGTTTCAGGTTCTAGTGGGAACTCGGTGTTTGAGGTGCGGCCTCGGCGAGCTAGTGGGCTTGCGGTGTGTTCTTGCGGGAACGAGTAAAGGGACTAGAGAGTCCAAGGAGTTCAAGTGTGAACTCGCCTTGTAGGTGTTGCGGCACCGAGTGATCCAGTGAGATCGGTCTATAGTGGAAATCCTTCATATTGTTGAAGGCGGGGACGTAGAGCAAGTGTGCTCAAATCTCGAAACAAATCTCTCGTGTTTGCGATTGCTCTCTCTATCTCTTACTTGTCTTTATATCGCATGCTAATATTGTCTATATCTTTATATGCTTGATATATTGTGTGCTTAATTGTTATATGCTTGGGGATTGTTTGCTAACACTTGTATTCAACCAAGAGAGCCAACGCGGCACCTCAACTCTTATTTAGAGGAATCTTGAGGAGTTAGTCCAGAGCCCTTCACGGGGAATCCGGCTACACTCTTGTGTTATACTTGGTGTTTAGTTTAAGAAGTTTTAGTTTGTATTAAATAAGTTTTAATTCCGCATTTATTGACCATTAGATTAGCTCATCACCTATTCACCCCCCCTCTGGGTGATTACACATTCCTCATTCAGCGTCCAAACGTGAGGTCCGCGTTCTTCCACCCAAACGCGAACTCGCGTTCTACCTGCTCCAAAATGCGAGACCCGCATTTTGCCTGTACCAGAAGGCGACTCCCGCATTTCTAATACCAAACACGAGGTCTGCGTTCTAAGGCAAACACAGCCAGCACTTGAGGTCTGCATTTCAACACCACGTGAGGTTCGCATTTCAACAAAGAAATGCGAGGTCCGCGTTCAGACTGGTATGTTGCTAAGACATACTGAGCTAAAAAGCATTCATCCCCATGGGTTTGAGGCTGATTCTTCAGATCCCCATGCAACAGATTTGAGGGATTACTTGATTTGGAAAAGAAGTGTACATTAAGTCACTCCCCAATGCTGTTATGAGTGGCTCATCATGGCAGTACTTTCTGAGTGCCATTGTAGCTCTCATATAAGCAAACCATCGGCCTTCAACTGGTTGTCAGTGGTTCCAGCCTCTGATTCATCCAAGAGGTGTCACTCCCCCAAAAAAAGATAATTCTTCGACAAAAAATATCCCGAGGTAACCTCAAATATGGTGGGATTAGGATCCACACCAAGCAGGTCCAAAGGGAAGTAATTGGCAGTAAGCTCTAAGGAATCAGATGCTGACCGATCTTCAGGCTTAAAAAACATTCTGGTCGAGTTTGAAGGTGTCTACCCGCATACCCGAACCCGCATGGAGCAATCACCCCCGTCGACTACAATTTGTTGGCAAGGAGAATTGAGGCGAACGACGAGCACTCCACCGTTGTACAATCTCAGTCGTCAAACTCTTCAATGGAGATGAAAGTCTTCATATACATGGGCAACACTCTTGAAGAAACGACCAAAAAGTTTGAACAGCAAGCTCGAGTGCAGAAGGAGCAGTCTGACATGCTCCATGCTCAGCAATAGTCTATTGACGACTTGAAACAAATGATTACCCTTTTGATCAGGAAGAAAACGAAGAAGGCGAAAACAAAAGCATCTTCTAGCAAAGGCAAAGGCTAAGAGAAGGAGGTTGAAAATCGTACTTCTAAAAATCTACCAACACTACTATTCCAGACTCTTCATCAGAAGAGGAAGAAAATTCAGAAAAAGACATAAATCGCCATCTCAAGTGAATGACTGACCTTGAGAAATGCCTTGAGGCCATAGCAAAACGAGATGATCTTAAAGAGGTGGGAGTAGTCCGACCTTACCCGGCCGAGTGGAATGCTGTTCCTTACCCTCCCAAGTTTAAAGAACTGACCCTATATACTTTTGACGGTAAAGGTTCACCCAACCAACATATATACTACTTTAAATCTCTAACCGGGAATATAGTATCGAACGACGCCATTATAGCTCATTTGTTCATTGGCACTCTTAAGGGTGTTGCCTTTGAATAGTTCATGAAACTTTCTGCCAGCTCGATCAAGACATCGGCTGACCTCGAGAAATTATTTCTGGCTCACTTTTTCAAAGACGATACAGAAATTTCGGTATCAACTCTCCTTACAGCCAAGCAGAAGAAAGGAGAGTCTATCAAAACCTTTTCGAAGAATTTTAAAGCATGGCACTCCGCTGTCCCAGCGGCATAACCTAGTCCACACTTGTTGATACATGTCGCTATATTCTGCAAACTGCCCTCCTCGCTCAGATGGTCCTCGCTCAGATGGGAGCGATAGAGTGTCGCACTTGGAAGCAGCTCATTCTGCAAGGCACAGAAGAGATTATTGCAAGGGTCAAGGCTGAAGAAAAGGAAAATAAGCCTAGATATGATAGATTGATGAGGTGCATACCAGAGCAATCTTTCCAACCCAGAAGGAGAGATACCCTGGCGGTGGAGCTACCTCCTCTCCTAAACTTCAGTCGGCTAGAGGGGGTAAATCCTCGAACCAAGCACGTGCCAACTGGCAGTATTCGTTCAAGGATAAGCATGTTGTTTCTCTCTTCAAATTGCTTCAGAAGAGAAACAGGCTCAAGCTTCCTGGAATTAGATGTCCTGAAGAGGTGGGGAATATCGATGATCCCAACTACTATTTATGTCACAGGATGTTAGGACACCGGACAAAGAATTGTTACGTCTTCAAGATGTGCTCTACGCCTTGATCAACGCCAAAGTACTCAAACTTCACCCAGAACAGAAGAAGGTGACTGCTAATATAACAAATACAGCACATCTTCAAGTTAGCCGGGACCTCACACTAGCGCTAACCGGAGTGGTTCTCATCCTGAAAGGGGAACTAAGGGCGATCAATACTGTTCCCCATAACCAGAAGGAGAAGGGTTTTGTTCCTGTCCCTACTCCACAAGGAGAGACAATGTGGGTCCATCCTGATATTATCAAAAGTTAACAATGGACCACTTGATCGGTCGCTGATACTGTATATTTATTGCCACATTCTTATATTTATTATATAATAAACTCTATTTTTAATCTTATATATTGTCTAATTTATATTCAAGCCCATTACTAAAGGAGAGGGAAGAGAAACGAGCCCAAAAGCCCATCAAAATTCTGATTTAATTCAGAATTAATTCAAATCAAAGATCAGGGCAGATTAGGACAAATCAGGGCAAAGCAGAGAAGATAAAATAAGTTAAACAAGGAGTTAAAACAAGATTTTCACAAATCAATTGGTTAAAACTGAAGATCAAAGGAGGTTTCGTCAAATCTAGGACCTAAAACTGCAAATCCAACAAGGAGATAAAATTATATCACGAAATTAGGGAGTATCACCCCCCGGGTTTGGCCACCTGGCCATACCTAGGCTGTGAAAATGCGGCCAAAGCCGCGTTTCTGCTGGCCGCATTTTCGCTGCTTTGTTAAAGTAATTGGGGGAGCGTTTGCTTCCCCTATCTTCGTACGTTCTCCCCCATTTGGCTTTTACCTATAATACTAGATTTTCAGAGACTATAGGAAGCGATAAAGCAGAGATAGATTCTTAGGCTAGTTTTTCATTCTTTTTAGTGTAGGTTTGTATTTTAATTTTATGTAATTTTATTTCTTTATAAGCATAGGTTAGACTGAAATTCATGTAAGTAAGAGAGAGAGATTTATGTTGAGAGTGACACCGCTGTAACCTCCCCCTTTCTTTCATCGTGTCTACAAGCAATCAAAAGTAACATATTTATGCTCTTCTTTGTTTATATGTTCTTCTTCTTTCTACTTTTCCTCTTTTGGTTTTGATGAGTATCCAAGTGAATCTAGATGCATCAGTATAGCCATGTTTGTGTGAGTGCCACCGATATTTCATGTTGATGTTCTCCTCAAGATTCTGTATCATTTCATTCTTGTTCGTCTTGATGATGTAATGCGAATGGGGACTGAGCTTGATCTTATGGGTTATGTGTTGATCGCCTCCGAAATAAGGTAAAACATGCAAGGATTTCAGGTAAGTCATCAACTGTAAAAAGGTAAGTATTTCTTTTATGTCTAACTTTCTTTCTTTTAAATTTTAGTTTAGATCACCAACACCACAATCTCCCAACACTTTTATTCACTCTTTTTAATTTCTTTATATAAATTTATTTTCTATTTTCTCCACCTTCTCAAACTATTACTTTCTTCTTAACCTAACTATAACTTATTTTTCTTTTTCCTTGCAAGAACTAAAAGAAGAACTCTAACCATTTTTTGTAACTTAAAAGAGAACTTGCAAAACAACTTCCATCGCTAGTTCCTTCTTGTGGAATACGACCCGCTTAGCCACTTGTTATTGTGAGAGTATTGAGTACTTGCACTCTTTATTCTTAAGTTCTAAAATTTTATATTTTCTATGTGCAGGTAAAACTACAATTAAATTTTGGCGCCGTTGTCGGGGAGGGATGGTAAGTAATTTTATTTTTAAACTTATATTTTTGGTTAACTTTATTTTTTTGTTCTTGGTGTGCTGTAATAGATATCAAGGAAACTTTTGCTGTAGGTGGACATATAAGTGGCCCTGAACTCTGTCAAGAAAGTAGAGCCCAAAAGCCCTCAGATTTGCTACATTCCAATGGCAATCTGAGTGAACTACTAACCTGTTTTTTTGCAAGTTAGCTGAATTAAAAAGTTTAAATATCTGTAGCTATTTATTTTCTTATTTGACTCATTATACATACATTTCTAATTCAACAGTAAAAGGTTGATTGTAAATGCTAAAAATGATTTAAACTTTGCATTTAGGCATGTGTCTATTTTGTTACATTTTCTATTTACTGTTGAAGAGTGCTGGAGCCAAGTATGTATGCATAGAATTTAATATAAGGTTTATTCTTAGATGAAATATTGCTTGAGTTTTACTTTTTTTATATACTTGTACACTGTACTAAACTGAATTAAGGGCTTGTCCCATAAACAAGATAAGGTGGGAAAGTCATTACCCTCTCTTAGCCCACAAAAAATTTTCTTACTCATTAACCCAAACCTAATTAAAACTGAGTAGACGTTGGCCCTAGGGATATCTCAGACTTAATAGGAGACTGATCTAAGAGAAAAATTGATTAAAATTTGACTCTTGTCAAATCGGTGTCAAAGGTTGGGGATTGAGGGGCGAAATCCTGAAGGCTGGTGGTTTGGCTTAATTAGGCCCGTTGCTTTTAAGCACGGATACCTCTCACAAGCTTGCTCCTACCTGGCCAATTAACGTGTGATCAGATTCGACAATATACCTCCCGTGAATAGTCTAACTAGTTAGGAGTCATCTGGGTCTAAAGTCTACCCTAACTTAGGTTAGATTTTTTTCTTTTTACTTGTTTGTTTATTTGTTTATTTTTCTTTATTTATTTTTGATATTTCTTGTGTGATATGGCTTATAACAACAATTTTTTCAATTTTAATGGTAATCCGTGTTACACCCCGACCTCCTTTTCGGATATTACCAACCTGGTATATCATAATTTTAACCAACCTGTGTACCAGATTGGTTTTATCCGAATCAATACAAGCCCCACTCCCACTATTATAAACAAGACTGGAATAATCATCACTACTCTTCACGGAGCCAATGGGGATGCAACTCCACCGAGTCATATTGTCAACCATCTTACATCCAGCTTCATATACTCCTTCTCTTGAGCAACCATTAGAAGAATAAATTGACTAGAAAAAGAGGATAGAATTCTTAGAAGAGCTTGAGCGATGAATTCAAATTCTAGAAGACTCAAAATTCCGTCAAAATTTTCAAATCACAGATCCTTACTCTATTTTTCAAGAAGAACATACCGACTTAGAAAAGAGTATGAAATCCATGATTCAATTCCAAAGTGATCCACTCGATATGGTAGAAGCAAGACTTAGTCGATTGGAAAACATGCGTAGGAATAAGAAAATTCTGTCTACCCAATCTTTGACTATTCCCATCACTTGTAACCATATTGATGAAAACTAAGAATCATGGTATCTTGAAGACTTTGACCAAGATTTAATTTCACCAAAAATCTTGAACTTGACCAATATCGACCCATTGACGAATTGGTAAGTTTTTATTTTAATGAGATTGAACTTGATTATGAATGTGAACCCGATCCCCAATTTGTGATTCAGTTTTCATCTTCGAATCTATGTTGACTCATGTATTCTTACCTAGACTAACTTCCTGAGCCAACATTTATTCCCATACCCATAGATCTAGAAATGGAATCACCAACTTTGGATAGTCACATTCCGTTGATGGGAAAAGAATGTGAATTTTAATTCTTTGATTCGGACTCAACTCTTGAACGAAAACTAACTCTCGAACGCAAAGTTTATTTTCCCGAGTTAGTTTGGTTCCTGAACCTATCATTCTTGAGCTCAAGACAACCATTCCATAAAGTCACATTCTTTTATTAGACATAGATATAGACCATGATGATTCCATGATGATTTTTCAAGACTGGTCATGTAAAGAAAATAAGTTTCATAATAGGATATTTCATGATCATATTCATATTGTGGACTGTAAATATATAAATAAAAAAGAGGTCAATAAAAGTGGGTTCCATGAACCACCACATTATCTTAATTGGGTAGCAACGCTTGACTCAATCAGACCACCACCGGAACCACCACCTTGAGGTAACGTTATCCTTCCCTTTCTTCTTTTTCATGCATTTAAGCATTCATTCATACATTGAGGACAATGCATGAGATAGGTGTGAGGGAGGGTTCTAACATAATATAGGTTTTCTTTTTATTTAAAATAAAAAACTAACATTTATCTTTCTCTAAAAAAACTTTTTGAAAAGAGAGCAATATTTTGACATATTTTTTGTAAGAAATTAAGTCAATTTTAAGGAATAGGAGAATCACAATTAGGATTTCTTATACTTGATCAAAATAAGATTATTTGTTTGATTTTCAAGATTAGGAAGAAAATTTGAAAAAATAATTTAGTCTTGATTTTTACCTTGATGATATATGCATGCTTTATACACTTACACGCTTAGGGTTCAAAAATAAAAATTCTTATGCCTTATTAAAAAAAAGAAAAGAAAAAGAAAATATATATATATAATATCAAAAATCTTCTAATTAAGCTGGGTATTTATGCCTCATAAAGCATAAGTATTCACGCCTAAAAGCGGTTCATATAATAAAATTCTTAGTTTTGTGGCCTTATTTGCTCGAGTTCTTAAGTCCTTGGAGTGTTTTCTCACCCGGTGCCCTAAGACCGTTTGGTTTGGGAGTCACCGATTAAAGGCTCGTTACATGAGCAGATTAGAAAACCTAATAGAACTAAGGAATAATATCACAACATATATATATATATATATATAAAATAAGCCATAAAAGTTAGAGTTAAAGAATCCCGAGTCAATATTTCACGGTTACAAAGGTGCATATAACTTTCGGTAAAATAATAAACTAAATGAGAAATACAGTTTGACTCCTTACCTTGATTGATAACAAGTTTTTGGATAGAGTCTAAGTTAAGAATGAAAAATTCGATTTTCTTATAACTTATAGATTACTTGAACTCTTACAATAATACTTCAAATATTTTTCTCTTTCAAAATGTGTTTTCAAAATATTAACACTTTGTTTCTCTTTTTATATGGATTTTGTGGGTGTAATCCACTGAAAACTCTCACGAGACAAAACTCGTCCTCTAGGGAGAACCTAGAGGTTTAACGGCTTATTGCACATGCTCAGTACAATTGTGTGACATGCGAAAGTGGTCTAATAATCTTTAGTTTAGTTCTGTTGTTTTGCTCGAGGACGAGCAAAAGATAGGTATGGGTGTGATCGGTTGCTGATACCGCATATTTATTATCATATTCTTATATTTATTATATAATAACCTCTGTTTTTAATCCTATTAATTGTCTAATTTATATGTAGGCCCATTATTAAAGGAGTGGGAAGAGAAACGAGCCCAAAAGTCCATCAAAATTCTGATTTAATTTATAATTAATTTAAATCAAAGATCAGGGTAGATTAGGACAGATTAGGGCAAATCAGAGAAGATAAAGCTAGTTGAACAAACAGTTAAAAACAAGATCTTCACAAATCAATTGGTTAAAGCCGAAAATCAAAGGAGGTTTCGTCAAATTAGACCCAAAACTGTAAATCCAGAAAGAGATAAAATCATATCACGAAATCAGGGAGTATCATCCCCCGGGTGTGGCCACCTGACCATACCCAGGTTGCGAAAACACAACCATAGTCGCGTTTTTATGGCTTTGTTAAAGTAGTTGGGGGAGCGTTTGCTCCCTCTATCTTCGTACACTCTCTCTCGTTTGGTTTTTGCCTACAAATACTGGATTTTCAGAGACTACAGGGAGCGATGAAGCAGAGATAGATTCTTATGCTAGTTTTTCATTCTTTATAGTGTAGGTTTTTATTTTCACTTTATGTAATTTTTATTTCTTTGTAAGCATAGGTTAGACTGAGATTCATGTAAGTAAGAGAGAGATTTATGTTGAGAGTGACACCGATGTAACCTCCTCCTTTCTTTCATCGTTTCTACAAGCAATCAAAGGTAACATATTTATGCTCTTCTTTGTTTATATGTTTTTCTTCTTTCTACTTTTTCTCTTTTGGTTTTAAAGAGTATCCAAGTGAATCTAGAAGCATCAGTATAGTCATGTTTGTGTGAGTGCCATCGATATTTCATGATGATGTTCTCCTCCTCAAGATTCTTTATCATTTCATTCTTGTTTGTCATGATGATGTAATATGAATGGGATTGAGCTCGATCTTATGGGTTATGCGTTGATCGCCTCCGAAGTAAGATAAAACATGCAAGGATTCTAGGTAAGTCATCAACCAAAAAAGGTAAGTATTTCTTTTAGGTTTAACTTTCTTTCTTTTAATTTTTAGTTTAGATCACCAACACCACAATCTCTTAACTCTTTTATTCACTCTTTTTAATTTGTTTATATCAATTTATTTTCTATTTTTTCCACCTTCTCAATCTACCACTTTCTTCTTAGCCTAACTATAACTTGTTTTTCCTTTTACTTACAAGAACTATAAGAAGAACTCTAATCATTTTTTGTAACTTAAAAGAGAACTTACAAAAAAGCCTCCATCGCTAGTCCCTCCTTGTGGATCACGACGCGCATAACCACTTACTATTGCGGTAGCATTGAGTACTTGCACTCTTTATTCTTAAGTTCTAAAATTTGTATTTTCTGTGTGCAGGTAAAACCTAATCACTACCGTCATAAATAGGAAGTCCAAAGAGAAGGCTAGAGCATCTTCTACTAATGTGGTAAGTATCTTCACAAGAAAAACTGAGGAAGGTGTCGCAACCCTTACTAGTTCAGGAGAAGAGGAATCTGCCATTGTAGCTGGCACAGGTGCTCTCTCCACATCAAAGACCCAATCTGACAAGCAGTACCTGGAACAGTCTGGCCAGCCAGTGATAAGCTCTCCTCAGCTAGTTGATAATACAGCCGGGCAGTCCATGAGGTAACCCATGGACAAGCAAAAGGAGCTTTGCTACACCAGAACCCTTCAAAAAGGCGAAGCGGGACCATCAACTCCCTTCTGCTTTGACGTGTTCGCTCAGCTGGCCAACATTCTTGCTCAGGTTTATTGGCCGAGAGGCCCTTCACTCTAGTTTTAATGATGATTAACTCATGTAGTTATAGTTTACTAATAATCTTGTGATATTTAGATTCAGATACTTGATCAAGATATTAGTAGGTGATTAGCTTCAACAAAGGTGTTTTGGAGCTATCATATATTGATTCTAGCTCGTTGGATCATATTTGGATCGAGTCGACTTGAAGATGGAGTTCTACAAGAAGACCTCAGTTTGTTTAGTTTAGTAGTTTAGATCTTGTGTAAAAATTAGATAGTGTTGATATGCTCAAGTTCACATACACACACAAGTTTTCAGTTTATATGTTGGTTTTGGTTTTTCGGTTTAACCGATACTAGATTTCATGTCAAAAACATAGATATAAATCTTTATATGTATATTAGAATCTATCCATATACAATATGCCTCAAAGTTGTTTCAATATCATGTTTTTGTATTTACATGTGTTTTGCAGAAATCAGATTTTCATTTCAAAGTTTAGTTTTTGAAAAATACCGATTTTGTATTTAAGCCAAATTTTAATATCACAAAAATAGTTCAAATTGTTTATAATATATGTTGAATTTTAGCCACAAATATTTGTATTTCAAAGATCTTACAAGAACATATTTTTGTGGAATTTATGTGATTTTATGAGATTTATTTGATAATAAAAAGACAAGTTTTTAAATCCCTTATTAGCTGGACTGGCCTTCTCCCGGTTGATCGGAATGGTCGACCACTACAGAAATCGGTCGACCGGTCCGGTCGACCGACATGCACAAACGTGCATGCCAGCTTGGGTAGGTGGGCCGGCCGACTGGGCGGTCGACCGTCCAGACATCTCTGCTCTCTGGAAATGCCCCGGTCGACCCACCGGTCTACCGGCAGAGAGCAGTTACTCTCTGTATCCAGTCCCGGTCGACCGGACGGTCGACCGATGGCACAACGGTCATAAAAATGACCGTTGGCCGGGTCGACTGGAAGGGCAAAACTGCCCTTTGCAGCTGCCAACGGGCAGATTTGTTTTGGCCTATAAATACCCACTTCTTTGGGCTATTTTAGATAACAATTTCAAGAGCAAAAATTCTAATCTTCTTAAGTGTTCTAACAGCAAGTTTTAAAAGAGTTTTGTGCTTAAAGATTTTATAGGGGTTGGAAAAATCAAGAAAAGGAGAAGTCTTTGGGAGTTGTTTTGATCTTCATTTATATTTCAATATAGAGTTTTTCCCAAGAGTATTTCTTTGTGATTTTAATTTTCAAACTCTTTATTTTCTCACACTTGAGCCTATCTAACTATCCTATCTATTAGTATCTATTTTGTGAGAAAATTGGTTTGTTGTTGTTGATACCACCAAGAGTTATAAACCCTCATTACTTTGTGATATCCATCTAGTGAGAGGTGATTGTGTTGTTATCCCTCTAGTGAGAGGTGATTGTGGAGGTTGTGTTAGTATCCCTCTTAGTAAAGAGGTGATTGTTAGAGTTGTGACTTTGAGCCTTATCCCTCTATTGTGAGGTTGATCTTGTTTTGGCTAAGTGCACACCCCTCTAAGTGTAGAGATGATTTGTTTAGTACCTTACCTCTTGTGTAGAGGATGTATTATTGGAGAGAGGAGTTGTGTACTCTCGGTTTGTATTACCCAAATCCTCAGTGGAGATTCCCTGTGTGGGAGTCCTGTGTGGACGCTATAGTGTAAATCCTTCTGTGTGAAGGCGGGAACGTAGAGCAGTAGCTCGAACCTCGAAATATATCTGTGTGTTTGTGATTGATTCACTACCTCTTAACTCTCTCTTATTGTGCATTGCATCATATTATTCATATCATTTATATGCTTGAGTTTGATTGTGTGCCATACTTGTGTTAAACCAAGAGAGCTTTACATAGCACCTCAACTCTTATTTAGAGGAATTTAGTGGAGATAGTCCAGAGCCCTTCACCAAAAATTCGGCTACACTCTTTGGTTACACTAAGTGTGTTACAATTTATTTTTAATTCCGCATTATTTGTCATTAGATTAGCCATACACATATTCACCCCCCTCTAGGTGTACTTTCAATTGGTATCAGAGCCTACGCTCCTGATATTAGGTTTAACCACCTAGGAGTGAGATTTGGTTGCTAATCTAGATTTACATTTGCACACTGACTTGTTTACACACACTCATGGATTATCTCGCCCCTCCCATGTTTCATGTTTCTAACATCAATATGTGGAAGCATAGGATGAGTATGTACCTAAAAGCCCTAGGCTTACATGTTTTCCTTGCCGCTACCAAGAAATCTTATCTTGGTAATAGAAAGCATATTGAGGCCAATGCACAAGCCCTTGAGGCACTTAGAAGCACTTTAAGTAAAGAATATTTGTGTTTAGTTTCTCATTGTGATTCCGCCTTTGCAGTGTGGAACACCTTGACCTCTCCAAAGCTTCAAACGCCAAACATTGTGGAGGAGAATCCGAACAACATTGCTACATGGTCCAAGGAAATGTCTTCCTTGAGATACATTTGGAAACTCAACTAGATGATAGTGCTAGTTCTTCCGGCGATGATCATATTGATGTCGATGCATTAAATGAAGAACTATCTATTATTTGTGAAAAATTATTAAAAAAATACCAACTCTTGAAAAAGAAAAGTTTTGCATTAAAAGAAGAAAATAAGGATTTGTTTTCAAAACTTGATTTGGCTTTGCAAGAAAATGTTAAAATTTTCAATGAAAGGGTCTTATTGAAATCCCAACTTGATCTTGCCCTAAATGAAAAGAAAATCTTAAATAGTAAAAATGATTGTGATGAAATTTTGAAGAAAAATGAAGTTCTATCTTCAAAACTTGTTTTTGTTTTAAAAGAAAATGATTCTTTGAAAACCAAAATTATTTCTATTTAAAAAGAATTAGATTTAATTTCTAATGAAAATATTTCTTTAAAAAATGATTTTGATACTCACGTTTGCCATACTAGTATAGCTTCATCATCTAGAATACCTATTGCATGCTCCACTTTATCTTCAAGTATTAAAATTGATATTTGTGTATTGAAGAAAAGTGTTGATTGTTTGGCTCCACTTTGAGCCAATGTGCTATGGATCACAAGAAATTGAAATCCATGTTTCCTTAGAAACATGCACCACATGCTCATGCACACAAATCATGGCATACACATACTCCTCACGTTCATATACAGAACACTATGTATGTTTATGTGTACACTTGTACACATTGTGGACGTAAGGGCCACTTTGCAAAATTTTGTTATGATAGGATACATGATTCAAATTTTACAAATAAGTTTGTTTGGGTTAGGAAAGGAGCTAACCCCCATGGACCCAAAAGAGTATGGGTACCAAAGCTACTCCTATTTTATTTGATATAGGTGTGGGCTCTCACATGACGTGAGAGTTATTGGTGCCTTGAGGTGAATGCGTTCCGAGCTAAACGGTGATAATTTTGGATGCATCACTTTCAAGGGGAGTTTAGTGGGAGGACCACCATGGTTTGAAGATTTAGAGATGTGCCCTAATGGTTTTGGTAACTATCTCTTACTCCCATTTAGTTTACATGCTTTCATTTATTGATTTTTAGCATGTCATGTTTTAATGCTCATTATGCTATAATGCCATGTTAATTAGACTAGAAATATACATGATTAGTATTTGAGATACACCCATGTTTATATGGACTATTACTTTTGTGTTCTTACTTTAGTTTAACTATTATGTATATCCTTGTGCTAAGACACGTGCATTCATATAATGATCATTTTGGTTAGGTTTATGATTTTTTTGTGCTTCATGTTTTGATTACATGCTTAAATGTAATCTTCATTAAAACTTGTATATATACTTGTACAACTAGTGAGCGACAAATTGACTATTATATGTTTGTGATTAAATTGCTCATTTGTACCCATTAGAGGTACTAGTATAGTCTAGTTTTGATGATTCATGCATTTCAAACTTGTATTCCCATTTTATACATGTTTTCATATATTTAACTTCATGTATATGTTAAATTGTTTAAAACTTTGGACATACATGCATACCTTGAGTCATTTGCTTTTCATTCAAATTTTTATTATGAACTCATTTGTGTTTAGGGATGTGTATGTATACCTTTAGATTTAGACAAAGCATACATATGCCTTGGAGTTAGTATTATTTTGTAAAAATTAAATTTTCATGTTTTTCATGTTTACAAAAGAATTTCATATTGAGTTTAATTGCCTATTCCCATAATTTTTTGATTACATGATTCTTATACTCACATTACTTGATGTTTTCTCATGACTTTGTTTTCATGAGTATGATATGTGCTTTATAGACTTTGAGTGTTGATGATCGTGTGACTTACATGTTTTTCATGAAATATATTCTTATTTTATTCCTTACTTGAAGGATTTCTACTAGTTTTCAAGATTATAATAAAACTAGTTGCGTATTTCTTCATTTTAGAAGTGTTTTTCAATTATGCTAAACTTATTTTCAAACTTAATTTTGAAAACCGCTTCCATCGAAGGGTGGACGGTGGGTAACCTTACCTTGTGAGCCTAATTAAAAATCTTTTTAACATGTGCATGAAAGAGAAGGTATTATGAGTTGTACACTTGATCCTCATTGTGTTTTCAATTGGCATCTCAATTAATATTTTTTTGTATACTCATATTTTGTTTTCTATATATGTATGCTTCAAACTTCAAATAGTATCAATTTTGATTGGTATTTACATTTTCATCCATCTATATGTGATTTGACTGTGCTTACTATATCTTTACATCTTAAAGCACAAATTATGTTTATGCTAAACTTGATTTAGTTCTTAATGACAATTACTTTTCAATTGGTATCTCATACAAGCTTATGCATTATTTTTATTGGTATTTCATAAAGGGGGAGAAAATTCATGTTTTATCTTTCAAATTGGTATCTTTCAATCGATTTCATTTTTAATTGATATCTTACTCCCTTCTTTATGATGAAAAATACTTTGTTTTGATATATGCTAACATTTTCGATTTGGTATCATGTTTCATGTTACATTAGTATCTATATTGATATGAGTTATACTTACCTAAATCAGTTTGATTTTTTACTTTCAATTGGCATCAAAAACTTACAAGACACATTTTTTTTGGAATTAAGTTACTTTGAAATTGATTGTCACTTTCAATTGGTATCAAGATTTTCTATAAATTTATATCTTTCAGTTGGTATCAAAAATATGCAATGTATCATTTTCTATTGGTATCAAAATTTACAAGATTTTTTAAAAATGGTATCAAGATATTTTCACATTGGTATCTTTTTATATCTCAAAATTTTTGTTTACTTTCAATTGGTATCTTCAAAATGTTTTATTTATTTTCAATTGGTATCATAAATTAGTATCATGATGTTTCGATGTACACCTTCATACTAAATTGATATATTTTTCTATTGGTATCATAATGCTTTGATTTGTATTGCTTATATGCAAGGGAAGCTTAACATCTTCTCTGTATATAGATTCATGTTGAGCGTATGTCATATTGAAGTGATTGACCTTTTTTGGAATGTAGTACACGTGCGTAGTAGGAGCTTGACATCTCTTTTTATACATTGCATATTATGCTTTATGTGGTTAGGGTTCAGTCATCTCTTCATATAAATACATGTATGCAGGAGGAGTTAACTTAACATCTTTCCTCTAAATGAGTATATATCGCATATATATCATTATTGTTTGATTTGTTTTCACCCCTTTTTTTGATCATTGATAAAATCGAGGAGAGAAATTCAGAGAATGTTTTTTGAGTTTATATGCATGTTTAGAAATTCAGAGATTGATATGAGATATGCATGTTTATTTTTACAATTGGTATATGCATATATGTTTTTGTTTAGCAAAAGGGGAGAAGCATTCTTCACTTGTGCATGTTTATGGTTGAGTATGAATGTTTATGTTTGAGCATTCATTGCATATTTTTGTGTTTATTGCTATGCATGAGTTAAGGGGGAGCTTCTATGAAGCTTAACTTTAGTCTATGCATATATAACTCCATGAGTTTTGTCATTATCAAAAAGGGGGAGATTTTTGGCCCAGAGGCCCTTCACTCTAGTTTTGATGATGATTAACTCATGTAGTTATAGTTTACTAACAATCTTGTGATATTTAGTTTCAGATACTTGATCAAAATATTGGTAGGCGATTAGTTTCAACAAAGGTGCTTTGGAGCTATCATATGTTGATTCTAGCTTGTTGGATCATATTTGGCTCGAGTCGACTTGAAATTGGAGTTCTACAAAAAGACTTCGGTTTGTTTAGTTTAGTAGTTTAGATCTTGCATAAAGATTAGGTAGTGTTGGTATGCTCAAGTTCACATACACACACAAGTTTTCAGTTTATATGTTGGTTTTGGCTTTTCGGTTTAACCGATATTAGATTTCATGTCAAAAACATAGATATAAATCTTTATATGTATATTGGATTCTATCCATATACAATTTGCTTCAAAGTTGTTTCAATTTTATGTTTTTATATTTACATGTGTTTTGGAGAAATCAGATTTCCATTTCAAAGTTTAGTTTTTGAAAAATACCGATTTTGTATTTAAGCTAAATTTCAATATCACAAAAATAGTTCAAATTGTTTATACTATGTGTTGAATTTTAGCCACACATATTTGTATTTCAAAGATCTTACAATAACATATTTTTGTGGAATTTATGTGGTTTTATGGGATTTATTTGATAATAAAAAGACAAGTTTTTAAATCCCTTATTAGCTAGACTGGCCTTCTGCCGGTCGACCGAAACGGTCGACCGCTGCAGAAGTCAGTCGACCGGTCCAGTCCACCGACGTGCACAAACGTGCACGCCAGCTTAGGCAGGTGGGCCGGTCGACCGGGCGGTCGACCATCCAGAGAGCTCTGCTCTCTGGAAATGGCCCAAGTCGACTGGCCGGTCGACCGACAGAGAGCAGTTGCTCTCTGTATCCAGTCTCGGTCGATCGGGCGGTCGACCGGTGGCACAACAGCCATAAAAATGACCCTTGGCCGGTCGACCGGGCGGTCGACCGAAAGGGCAAAACTGCCCTTTGCAGCTGCCAACGGGCAGATTTGTTTTTGGCCTATAAATACTCACTTCTTTGGGCTGTTTTAGATAACAATTTCAAGAGTAAAAATTCTAATCTTCTTAAGTGTTTTAACAACAAGTTTTAAAAGAATTTTGTGCTTAAAGATTTTATCTTTATTTGTTTTTAAAGGGGTTGAAAAAAATCAAGAAAAGGAGAAGTCTTTGGGAGTTGTTTTGATCTTCATTTATATTTCAATATAGAGTTTTTCCAAGAGTATTTCTTTGTGATTTTGATTTCCAAACTCTTTATTTTCTCACACTTGAGCCTATCTATCTATCCTATCTATTAGGATCTATTTTGTGAAAAAATTGGTTGTGGTTGTTAATACCACCAAGAGTTGTAAACCCTCCTTACTTTGTGATATCCCTCTAGTGAGAGGTGATTGTGTTGTTATCCCTCTAGTGAGAGGTGATTGTGGATGTTGTGTTAGTATCCCTCTTAGTGAAGTGATGATTGTTGGAGTTGTGGCTTTGAGCCTTATCCCCTCTATTGTGAGGTTGATCTTGTTTTGGCTAAGTGTCCATCCCTCTAAGTGTAGAGGTGATTTGTGTAGTGCCTTGCCTCTTGTGTAGAGGTCGTATTGTTGGAGAGAGAAGTTGTGTACTCTCGGTTTGTATTACCTAAATCCTCAGTGGAGGTTCCCTATGTGGGAAGTCCTATACGGACGCTATAGTGGAAATCATTTTGTGTGAAGGCGAGGACATAGAGTAGTTGCTCGAACCTCGAAA
Source organism: Agave tequilana (assembly GCA_038442645.1). Classification (NCBI taxonomy): domain Eukaryota; kingdom Viridiplantae; phylum Streptophyta; class Magnoliopsida; order Asparagales; family Asparagaceae; genus Agave; species Agave tequilana. The sequence continues at coordinate 154,112 of JAVJIF010007594.1, forward strand.
CATATTTGTGTGTGTGATTGATCCACTATCTCTTAACTCTCTCTCTCTCATTGTGCATTGCATCATATTATTCATATCATTTATATGCTTGAGTTTGATTGTGTGCCATACTTGTGTTAAACCAAGAGAGCTTTACATAGCACCTCAACTCTTATTTAGAGGAATTTAGAGGAAATAGTCCAAAGCCCTTCACCGAGAATTTGGCTACACTCTTTGGTTATACTAAGTGTGTTATAATTTATTTTTAATTCCGCATTATTTTTCATTAGATTAGCCATATACCTATTCACCTCCCCTCTAGGTGTACTTTCAAGGTTACCCTTTATGAGCTTCTCAGACTCTTCAAGTTCACAAGGGAAGTTCTAAGAGATGCATTAGCTGATTCTGAGATTTTTATAGCCCAGATTCCAGCTATGCAAGAGGAAAAAGACGATAAGCACTATCATCAATCCTCAAAATGTTTCCAATGCATTACATTCTCTACAGAGAATATGCAGATCAAGGGAAAACATAATAAACCTCTATACTACATAGGGTACATCGAATCATCTGAAGTAAGTCGCATTCATGTTGATCCAGGATTCCCATTGAGCATTATGCCCCGTAGGGTCATGTAGCACTTGGGGGTTCCCACCCGTCGATTGAGCGCTACACAGACTATCATATAGGTTTCAATGGCCATGGTACGCGTTTGATGGGTAATATCAAGCTCAGATATCAGATCAGTGATTTGAAGTCTGAAGTGACGTGTTATGTCATCGATGCTTACATGTCTTACAACTTGCAGCTGGGACGATCATGCTTCTGGAAACAAAGCAGATACCAAACTGGAACCAGAGGAAGAATATCATTGGAAAATAAACTCCCTTGAAATGAGTGTTCATAAGCTCGATTTTGATGCCATCGCTAATGTTGAAGGCGAGTGATTTATCAATAAAAATTTAGATTTGACTTACTTTTCTGTGTTTGCTTTTGATTTTGTACCGTCAAACACCAGTATTAATGTATATAGTAACTCTTGGTCGGCAATAGATGCCTTGATATCATTGCATGCATCAATAACTTCATCCCTTATGGTACGCAAAAAGACAAGCGATGCACGTAAAGCGTTCTTTAAGGTGCCAACTAAGCGCAAAGATCAAAAGCCAATTCTATTCGAAAGAATCGAGTCTGAGCCCATAGCTTATGAAGGCTCAGGTGGACCTGAATCCCCCAAATTTTCTATTATGGACAAAAGTCACATCACATAATGAAAAGAATGGGGTATGATTTCACCAAAGGATCAGGACTTAATTTTGGCAGAGGGAAGCGAACATTACTTCATTCTTTTATACCAAAAGGCAAAGACCCCGATTACTACCACAAAACTCAGAGAGAATTGGATTATGTATCTACGCCAGTCTCGTCAGATTCTGAATCTAAAGAAGAAGTCTATCACGACAGCTCATCAGCAACATCATCATGGGACTCAGATGTCAGCGTCGTTGTTTTCTTTAAAAATCTCTCAGTGAACATGGTATCAACCAGCCATTTAGATGATGACAAGAAAGATATTTTGAATATGAAGAATTAATCTAGTCAGACTCTGATCCTTGGATTAAAAACATAAATACTCTTTGTGATATACGCTTTGAACAACACGAACAGCTAACTTAGGATAAAGTGACTCAGATAAATCTTAGAGATGAGGCTAACCCCAAGCCTATTTTCATAAGCGAGAGCTTGTCACCTTCCGAGAAAGAAGACTTAATACATCTGATACAAGAGTACAAAGATGTCTTCATTTGGAATTATAAGAACATGCCTGGGCTCGATCCCCAGATTGCTATGCATCGCATCAACATTAACTCGGACACCAAGCCAGACAAGCAACAACAATGCTGGTTCCATCCCGAGATTATGGAAGCAATCGAATCAGAAATCAAAAAGCTCATAGACTATAATTTTTCAGGGAAGAGCAATATCTTAATTGGGTTGCCAATATAGCTTCCGTTCCCAAAAAGAATGAAAAGATCTGGATTTGCATCGACTTTTGAGATCTAAATGCAGCTTGTCTTAAAGACGAGTTTCCTCTTTCAATTATAGATATTATGATTGACAACAAGTGGGGTTTGAAAGAATGTCGTTTATGGATGGCTTCCCAGGGTATAATCAAATTTAGATATATCCTGAAGATGAAAAGCACACATCTTTTAAAACTCCTCTGGGAGTTTACTGCTACACAGTAATGCCCTTTGGCTTGAAGAACACCAGTGCGACATATCAACGTGCCATGAATGCAATCTTTTATGAGCATATATGCAAGACCATAAAATGCTATATCGACGATATCGCTGTGAAAAGTTGCAACAAAGGCGATCATCTCACATATCTGAAAAGAGTGTTCGACATCATGCGGGTTCACCAGTTGAAGTTGAACCTAACCAAGTCCTTCCTGGGAGTAGTCAGTAGAAAATTCCTTAGATTTGTTATTAAATCCAAAAGAATTCACCTGGATCCATAGAAAGTCTGTGCCATCCGAGAGATGCAATCTCTAAGAAGTCTCAAGGAACTCAGAAGCTTACCGGGACGATTGGCTTATATCTATAGATTTATATCGAATCTTTAGGATGCTGCCAACCCTTCACCAAACTGATGAAGAAGGGAGTCTCATTCGTTTGAGACAGTGCTTGCCGACAAGCATTCGAAGAGATCAAGCAGTATCTCATACACACGCCCGTTCTAATAGCTCCAGTATCAGAAAAATCTTTTCTGTTATATGTTCGAGCTATGGATCATCCCTGGGAGCTTTGCTAGATCAAAACAATAATCAAAATATTGAACAGGCAATCTATTATTTGAATAGAACAATGATTGGGGTGGAGCACCGTTACAAGCCGATCGAGAAGGAATGCTTAGCCTTGGTCTTCACCATCCAGAAGATGCGACACTACCTTATGGGGTAACATATTCACGTTATTTTCAGACTTAATCTCTTGCGATTACTTATAATAAGACCATCTTCGCTGAATTACAGATTAGCGAAATGGGCCATATTACTCTCACAATATGAGATGCAATTCATACCACGAAAGGTGACCAAAGGTCAAGCTGTGGCAGATTTTCTGGCCGATCATCTAGTTCCAGGAAGTTCAAAACTTTATGACAATCTTTCAGAAGAGATTGCAGAAGTTAATGCGACCCACGTCTTCTCAGAAGAACAAATGTGGCAACTATTCTTCGACAGAGCATCAAGAATAGGTCCTGAGGGAAATGTCGTCGCAGGTGTGGGGGTGGTACTCATTTTCCCACATAATTATGTCATTCCCCATGCATCTTATTAACTGAGCCATATTCTAATAATGTGGTGAAATACAATGCTCTATTAATTGGAATGCAACTTACTTAAGAGATTGGTGTCAAGCACCTTGAAGCATACGGTAATTCAAAGCTCATCATCATTCAAGTCCGAGGTGAGTATGAAGTCCGATATAAGGATCTAATACCCTACCATATTGCAACTATCAACATGACTGAGAAGTTCAAAAGCTCTTCATTGACTATGTACTTCGGCAACAAACACACATGCAGATGCATTAGTATCATTTGCTGCGTCACTATCGCTTCCAATTGGAACAGAAGAGAGAGTGCTTGTCTACAGTCGTGATTTGTATTGTTGCTAATTTGCCCTTGAAGACAATAAAACTCCAAGAGGAGACCTTCAAGTAAAAGAGGTTTTTGAGACTTCAATAAATCTCGAACCCAGGGATTGGCGATTCTCTTACATTGACTTCATCCTGTACGACATATTTCCTGACGACCCCAAGGAGGCAGCTGCCATCAGAAGGAAAGCTCCTCGGTTCTATTACAATGCGATCACACGGATATTTGTATCACCAGTTGTATGATGAAATCTTACTCCGATGCCTTTCATACAAAGAGGCACATGAGGCGCTCAAAGAAGCTCATGACAGTACATGTGGAGCTCACTAACCTGCCCCTAAACTAGGAGATCAGTTGCGAAGAATTGGCTACTGCTAGCTGAAGATGATTCTTGATGCTATCACCTATGCCAAACGGTGTCATGCATGTCAGATCCATGGTGACTTCATCCATTAGGCGCCTGGTCATCTTCACCCGACATCCTTCCCTTGGTCATTTGAGATGTGGGGGAATTGACGTTATTGGACCTATCAGTCCATCAACCTCAAAAGGACATCAATTTATTCTAGTAATAATCGATTACTTCTTAAAATGGGTGAAAGCTATCCCCCTCAAGGAAGTAAAGACGTTAGACATGATCAAGTTCATCAAGCATCATGTCCTGTACTACTTTGGTGTACCACGATGAATCGTCCATGATAACAGACCCCAGTTCATTAGCCAAGCGTTCCAAAGATTCTGTAATAAATTTAGAATCTAAAGTGTATCTTCAACGACATACTATCCAGCTGCCAATGTCCTTGCAGAAACTTTCAATAAGACCATTGGCAAACTTCTTAAGAAGTTCATCTCAACAAGTCAACGTGACTGGGACGAAAAGTTGGATGAGTGTCTCTGGGCTTACCGCACGACAGTAAGGACCCCGACGAAGGATACACCATTTTCTTTGGTGTACAGATGTGAAGCTATACTTCCACTGGAGATTCAAATTCCATCTCTACAAGTTGTCTTGATAACCAGGATGATAGATGAGGATAAGCACCGATTGCGCCTCCAAAAGTTGGAAGCTTTAGATGACAAATGCCTACAAGCTCAATAGCAAATCAAGCTCTATCAAGCTTGAATTTTCAGAGCCTTCAACAAGAAAGTCAAAGAGCAGATTTTCAAGAAAGGTGACTTGGTCTTAGCCACCAGACGACCAATGGTCATGATGCATAAAACTAAAGGAAAGTTAACCATTCGTAGTAGAGTCAGTCTACTCGAACAGAGCCTATCGTCTCACAAATCCTAATGGCGATACACTCTTGATGCCAATTAATGGCAAGTTCTTAAAGAAATACCATCTTTAATCAAGTAACACTACACCTCTGATTAAAAGGTTCTACCCAGGATCAAGTTAACATTAAACCTCTGATCATTAACACAGTCACGCCTGACCATTGTATTTACAATATGGAATCAAACAATCTATTGGAAATAATCTCTCTTCCTTCAACACGAGCATAGTAGTGCTCATTGATCGACGACTGCTCGTCCAACTTATACAACACCCGATTAATAACCTTCACCAAGAGATGCCTATCTTGATCTCTAAGGATCGATGGTATCTCCAAAGATCAGTGGTGTAAGCAAAGGCGAGATCTTATTGAACAGCATACCCCCTCAATATCCTGGCTTTATCAGCGACCGGCCAAAATAACGTATTCATTGTACTTCTTCAATAGCATAAAAAGAAGCCAATTCAAAAGCGCTGAACAACTTTCTCACTGAAGTTTTAATTAGCACATAAGAAGCTAATGCAGAAGCATCGAACATTTTTTGCAGCGCACGAGATGGCAGTTCAACTCCCCATGGAATCCCTGATGTCATGTTAACTGTCACCTCTAACATTTCTCGCAGGAAGCGATCCTCTTTTTTTTTGAAACCCCTCCGGAGTTTATACTTCTTTAATTGTCAGTGAGATTTTAGAAGGTTACCTATGAAACTGAGAATATAGGAAACTCTGTTCACTTCAATTGATACAAGAATCTGACATCTCTGACGGTTAAAGGACAGAGAAAAATATTGGCCTCTAAGTCCAATAAAAATTCTCGACAACTCATCATACTGAGGGGAGTAAATGGCTACCCCAACTCAAATGGTAGTTGGTTAAGGCATACCAAATTCGTTAATAGCTGAGAATTTGCTAAAAATCCTAAGGAAGGCCAAACCTACAATTAACACCGAAACTTCCTTACCATTTCCCTTCCATGGAATGGTAGGATCACAAATTGTATTTATTTCCCCAGCGAAATTATTACAGACTGAACTTGACATGTTAACATTACACCTCTGTCGGTAAAACTCTAATATATCCCCTGTGGATCAAACACTATTGTTATTCTCTCCAGAAGAATAGCAGACTAGCCAGATTTACTCAAATCACAATTTCAAGTTAATATCACATCTCTGGCATATCCCACTGTTAAGTTAACATTATACATCTAACAGTGATTTTCCTCAATTTTTCCAGCAGATAAAATTTTAATTTGTCAATTCTCTTCAATAGAATGACAAGTCCACAAAAATTGTTCTTATCACATTATAGGTCATGGAAAATTTTTTATCACATTTCTGACCAAAATTGCTCATATCGCAATACAAATCCTGCCAAGTTTAATGTTATACCTCTGACAATTCAAATTTTCTCCAATCGTAAATTCTTATCACTGTTGAGTTAATATTATACCAATAACTGTGTCCTCCTCTTGTTTTCCAATGAAAACGAGATTCTTTAGTGCTAAGTTAATATTATATCTCTATCATTCATTTCAATGCTAAGTTAATATTACACTTCTGGCATATCCCTGTCATGTTAAACACTATACCTCTAAAGTAAATCTTCTCGATTTTCTCAGTAGAAATGAGTTCCTAGGTTAAATTACACCTCTCTAACTTCACTTTACTAGTGGAGTTGCCTAATTTTCAATTACTAAGTTAATATCACACTTCTGGCAATTAAAATTAAAATTGTTCTAATCCATCTAATTTTCAAACACAAACAGAAAATAAAGATGAGACAGAGATAAAAAAATCACTCTTATTATTATTTAAAAAGTAAAAGTGATACAGACACTCTCTTATTTAATGAGAAAGCAAAAAAAATCTTGCTCAGCGAAAGACTTTATTTGGTCCTTAAGGTGCTGGAAATTCTTCTGGTGTGCCTTCTCGACCTCAGCCAGAGCCTGGGCCCTCAACTCCTTCTTTGACAAAAGTTTATTTGAGGCTAGGGCTTCCAGCACAGAAGAGTGATTGTTGAGCTCTTTCTGAACCCGATGCTTAGTGGTCTCAAGCTCATCCACCTTCCTCTTCTCGTTTACAAGTTTCAGCTTGTGATCTTGAGTTAAGGCTTACGCCTTAGCGATCGCCACGCGAGCACTCGCAATGACATCCTCTGCAGTTTTGAAAATGACTTCAGATTGATGAATGTTGTCGACTAAGCTGTGTTAGCTGACCATGGGAGTCATCAATTTGATAGGTGCACTCAGCTATCCGCTCTCAATCTCCTTTCGCTCCCGTTCCTAGGTGGCGCGGAGATTGTCTGGCATCCGTTAAGCATTGGTGCTTGGACACATATATTGCATAATTGTTATTACATTTCTACATATATAATAAATCTTGCAATTAATTTGTCTTAATTTCTTAATCATGTAAGATATAATCAAATAAGGGAGATAAGATGAGGCCAACTAAATCAGATTCTGAGGGGATTTAAATCACAACGGAAGATCAGAATGTATCAGAAAGATAATCCCAGAATATAGTCAGTTAAACTAGATTGTTGAAGATCAAGTTTGTTGACTGAAGAATCAAGAAGATAACATCATATCTAAATTCCAAACTAAAAATCAACAGAAGATAAAAGAAAATTGGGAATCAACGGACACAAGCTCCCCTGGATCGGCCATAGGGCCAGATCATTGCTGTAGAAACATGGCTTGGGTTGCGTTTCCGCAGCCATTTGATAAGATCAAGGGAGCGTTTGCTCCTACTATCTTCATACGCTTTCCTAATTTACCTTTTGCCTATAAATTCTGACTTTTCTGAGGAAGAATGTACACCGGAGGGTTGTAAAGGCTATGTTAAAGAGAGAAGTGTGTGTTTAGTTGTAATGCGAGATTGGAGAGTTTGTAACGTTGATTTATGAATGAAATTCAGTCTTCTTCAATTCAGATTGTCTACATTCTCAGTCTAATATTTCTCTACTCTTTCTTTATAACTTCTGTGATGCAATTTTACTCTCTTAATTTCATGATTTGTTTATGCTTTCATTAATAATCTCATCTTCTCTTTACAGCTTCTAGAATCACTTCACTTCTTTTCAATAGTTTCTGAAGGAGGGAGACTTCAAGGTGAAACTGGAGGAGGAAGACTTCAAGGTGACATCAATAGTAGTGACCCAAGACTTTGTGCACCATTCCAGGTTCTCAATTTCCTATCTCTCTACCTTCTCTCACTCTTGCTTTCAATTAATATGTCTCACATGTTGGTAAGTATTTTCTATTATTTCAATTCATCATCATTAATTCATCTTTTCAATTTCTTCTTTCTCAATCTTCTTTTCTTATTTTTCCTTATAGCTTAGTAATTTTTATATCTTAATTCCTATTTTTAATTAAAGCTTAATTCTAAAACAAAACTCCAACTTTTACTCAAAAATTTTCCAGCTAGATTAAAAATTAGATTTAGATTTTTAAAACCAAAATTTTAACAAGTGTCTGTGGATTCGACCCCATTCTTGCCACTATATAATTCTCCTAAACTGATTTCATGCAAGATTTGGTTTGTTTATTATTTGTTCATGGTTTAAATAATGACGGAAAATTTTACAACTTTTAAACCGTGAACAATTTTTGGCGTCATTGCCAGGGACTTGTGAAAATCTGTTTTTGAAAATTGATATTTAATTTTTTCTAGCTTTATAAAAAAATTTCAAAAAAAATATTTCTTTTTCTTTGCCCTCCCGAAGAGTTAACTTTCAACTTGTCTTATTTTTTACAGGGATTTTTTTTCATGAACAAAGTGAAGATTTGCACAATAGGGAGGAGCTTGCTTGCTTGCTTATTGTGTTGCATAAATAAGTACATAAAACAAACAAAAATTGCTTACTTCAGAGTCATCAAAAAGGTTGGTATTTTTCTAACTTTACCCACGAATCTCCTGTCAGTGGGGTTTTTGAAGTGCTTTTGATTGGGCTTAATTGTTGCATTAGTGCATTTTGAATAAAAAAGATCTTATGAACTGTCCCCCTTCACATAAGGTCGGAATTTCATTACCCATTTCTTGCCTCAAAAATTATAAACTCAGTTTTCTCATGCTTGAACTAATTTAAAATCAATTAGAACTTGACCACTAGGATTTTGAGCTCATTAAGTTGATCTATTGTGGGAAGAATCCGGTGAACACTGTCAAACTTTCAAAGAGAAACTTTCTTCTCTTAGAAAGGGTGACTTAGCCATTGCGACAGCGCCCGGCCTAGAGGAAGGATTGAACAGTTTGTTTTACGAGTTTGACCAGTAAACCCACAATTCGTCCAACATAGTTAGGAGCTGTCTAATTAAGGAGAATTTTATTCTCTTAAGATTAGTGGTTTAAAATTGATTACCTTAATATTAAGTTCAAGATAATAAAAAATACTTGATTGTAATTGATTGGTTGAGTCAGCTCGTGTGCAACCTTATCTAGAATATAAAAAATCCTTCTTCAAGGCAATACCCTGGTTCATGCAAAAGTGGGTCCGTATTAAGGGACAATTAGAATCCATTACTATCTCTGACCCTACGGCTAAAATGGGTGATGCAAATGAAAACCGTCAAATGATCTTAAAAGATTACATGTATCCTACAAAGTCCACCCAATCTTCCTGTCTCACTTTACTAGCCCATATGGTAAATTTCAAAATTAAATCCGATATGATACAGATGCTTTCAGCCTTTCAAGAATTGGTAAATGAGAATTCATACCAACATGTTAGAGAATTTGAGGATATTGTGAAACCATGAAATACAATCAAATAACAGAGGAATCCCTAAAATTTTGGTTATTTCCCTTCGCCATAAAAGAAAAAGCCAAAGCTTGGCTTCTTTCTCTCCAGCCTAGTTCAATTTCTGCTTAGGTAGGATTAGCTGAGGGAAGATGTTCTCACATACTTTAAAAGATTCAAAGATCTTTTGCTTGAGTGTCCTCATCATGAATTTGAAGAAATTCGTTTAACCTAAATTCTGTATGGAGGCTTAGACTATCAAAATAATCATGATTGAGTCCCTTTGCAATGGAATATTCACTAGCAAAATGACTAATGAAGCATATGAATTTTTTAAGAAGTAGCAGAAAATAATCTAGAATCGGTACCGATTAGTGTTGATGATAAGCAACCCACAACCATAACTGCCACCAATAAGGGTGGTATGCATAGAGTCAACCCCAATTTTGAGAGTGATACCAAAATGACATCGGCAATATAAAAACTTAAAGCTTTAGAGATGAGCAAGGGAGTTCAATCTTCGACTCCCGATCCATCTAAGCCAGTGGTATCTCCCGTTTGTGTCTTTGTGACAGTCAAGACCATTTGGTTGAACAATGACCTGGGTTGCCAATTATGAAAGCCGAGCAAGTAAACGTGTTCAATATATTTCGTAAGCCAAACCCCAACAATAACAACCCATTCAGTGAAATGTACAATTTGGGATGGTGGAACCATCCCAACCTTTCTTGAAAATCTTCTCAAGGACAAGGATATGGTGGATCACCATCATTCTAAGGACCACCTCCTAATAATCAATTTCATAAGGAAAATAATTATGCTACAATAGTATCTGCCCCTCCCTATGTTTCCCTAATCAAAGAAAATCATTTTTAGAGGACATATTTTCACAGTTTATGCAGAGCTAATCTCTTACTAACCAGAACCAAATCTAATATAATCATATTATGTCTCAAGAGATAGCTAAGATCGAGGTTTAGTTAGATCAGTTAGCCGCATCTGTAGGAGGGAGAGAGAAAGAACAATTTCCTAGCTAAACTGTGCCCAACCTGAAGGGATAACATGTTCCTCAAAATGTTCCAACAGGCTAATTTGAAATTGGCTCGGGTGCAAACCGTGAAGTCAAGCCATCCACACTTTACGGTCAGGTAAGAAAGTGGACAACCAAGTCCAAATTCCACCAAATGATTCCCATGCTGAAAATATAATCAAGGAAAAAGAGAAAGAGATCTCAAAGGAGTCAACAAAAGATGATCAAGTTGTTGTTAACAATTAAGCGAAAACCTTTGTGCCCAAAGGCCCAGCAACGTCTTCATGCCAATAAGAAGAGAAATCATTGTGAGAAAATTTTGAAAGTTCTCAAAATGTCCAAATCAATATTCTTTTCTTGAATACAATCAATCAGATTTCTTTTTATGCTAAGTTTCTAAATGACCTCACCACTGTCAAGAGAAAAACTTCTGTTCCTCGTGAAGCTGCATTTGCTACATAAGCATTTTTTCTCATCCAGCAAACCATTGTTAGCCCAAAGGCCCATCACTCGAGTTTTGATGATGATTAAGTCATATAGTTATAGTACTAATGATCTCGTGCTTATTTAGTTTTAGATATTTGATCAAGATCTTAGTAGGTGTTTAGCTTCAACAAATGATTTGAAGTCAAGTTTTGGAGCTAGCACGTGTTGAATCATGAGCTCGCGCATCAAGATCGCATCAAGTACTCAAGAGGAGCCTAGCTCATTAGATCAAGGTTTGAACCAAGTCAGGAAGCAGAGAAGATTTTCAAGAAGACTCGAGTCATGTTTGTAAGTGTTAAAATTTATTTTTAGATAAAATGTATAGGATAGATTAGTGGTGGATTGCTCAAGTTCATATACACACACACAAAATTTGTATGCGTTTTCATAAGATAGTTTTAAGTTTAGAAAAATATCATTTTGGATTTATCAAAACTTATTTTAGAGATTATTATCAAAAACATAGATATTTCATCATATATATGTATTAGATCATATCCATACACACTAAGCTTCAAAAGTATTTAAAATATCTTGTTTTTGTATTTGGAGAAGTTTTGAAAAAATCATTATTCAATTTGGAGATTGTTTTTGAAAAATACAGATTTTTGTTTAAGGCAAAATTTCTATATTATAAAAATGATTCAAATTATTTATAATATGTGTTGAATTTTGATCAAACATGTTTGTACATAAAAGTATTTCAATGAACCTATTTTTGTAGATTTTATATGATTTTTTGAGATTTTATTAAAGTTAAAAAGACCAATTTTTTAATCCCAAAATATTTCAGACCTGGTCTTTTTTACCGGTCGACCGGACGGTCAACCGGGCGATCGACCGATGTGCACAAAACGTGCACGGCCAACTGGCTAGTGGGTCGGTCGTTCGAGCGGTCAACCGGCCAGAGAGCTCTGCTCTCTAGATCTAGCCTCGGTCGACCGGGCGGTCGACTGGTAGGTCTAAGCCTAAGCACGGTCGATCGGCCGGTCGACTGACAGTCTGTAACGGTCAGAAAGTTGACCGTTGGCCGGTCGACCAGCCGGTCGACCGGCAGCAGAGTTTTCTGCTGACTTTGACCCCAACGGCTATATTTTTTAGGGCTATAAATTGGGGCTATTTTGGGCTGTTTTAGACAAGATTTTTGGAGGGTTTTCAAGCTAGTTTTTCCTATATCTTGTAGAGCTTTTCTCTACTTGTTTTAGAGCAAATACTTTCATATTAAAAGGAGAGTTTTCAAGAGTATTTTTCAAAAGAGATTTCTTGCGTTTTTCCTCCACTATTCTATCTTGTTTTCTCACACATACTTGAGCTATCCATTGCTATATCAATCCTACAGGAGATTTGTTGTGAATGTTAATTTTGTGATCAAGAGAAGTGATCACAAGTTTTCATCCTTGTATTGTGAGGAGTTGTAGAGGTGGTGGCCTCGATGAAGAAGTGTTTGTGGTGATCAAGTGAAGTGATCACCAAGTATTCCGACGTGTGATTAGAGGAGTTGTAAGAAGTGCGACCTCGGCAAGCAAGTGTGCTTGTGTGTGTTTGTTCTTGCGGGAACAAGAGAGGGACTAGTGAGTCCAAGGAGTTCTAGTGTGAACTCGTTGTAGGTGTTGTGGCACCGAGTGATCTAGTGGGATTAGTTTTAGCAGAAATCCTTCATAGTGTTGAAGGCGGGGACGTAGAGCAAGAGTGTTCGAACCTCGAAACAAATCTCTCGTGTTTGTGATTGTTCTCTATCTCTCACTTGTGTTTATATCTTACTTATACTTATTGCTCATATCTCTTATATGCTTGATATATTGTGTGATTAATTGTTATATGCTTGGGATTATTTGCTCACACTTGTATTCAACCAAGAGAGCCATAGTAGCACCTCAACTCTTAATCTAGAGGAATCTTGAGGAGATAGTCCAAAGCCCTTCACCGAAAATTCGGCTACACTCTTGTGTTATACTTGGTGTGTTTTTGCATAATAGGTTTTAGTTTGCTTTAATAGTTTTTCATTCCGCATTATTTATCATTAGATTAGCTTGTTATCTATTCACCCCCTCTAGGTGACCTACAAGTAGTTTTAGAGCTTGGTGTTCTTGATTTGAGTCTAACAATCTTGAGTTAAAGGTCCTCATTATAGCAAATCACAATATCGTTTACACACATGGATTTCATGACACCTCCCATATTTGATATTCTTAACATCTAAATTTGGAAGGTTAAGATGTTAATGTACCTCAAAGCCCTAGGTATTCATGTTTATTTTATCACTATTAAAAGTTCATATAGTTTAAATGGCAAAAACCTTGAGGCTAATGCAAAAGCCCTTCACGCTTTAAGATCTACCCTAAATGATGAATATTTATCTAGGGTTGCTAATTTTGTTTCGACTTTTGTAGTATGGAACACTCTAGTCTCCCTTGGTGAACAAAAGCATTACTATGCAGGGAGCATCTCGGATGATGGAAGTAATGCTTCCAACATATGCTACATGGTCCAAGAGGATAGCCCCCTTGAGGTAAATTCTGAATCCAAGCTTGATGAGGATGTTGACATGTTATATGATGAGCTTGCTATATTTTATCAACAACTTCTTGAAAAATATGATTTTCTCAAAAAAGATAATAAAAGATTGAAAATAAATATCATTCTATTTTAAAAAAAAAGATTCTTTTCAAAATAAAATTGAATACATTTTAAATGAAAAATGAATTTTTCAAAAAGGAGAATATTTCCTTATCTTCAAAATTAATTGATATTTGTGAAGAAAATAAATCTTTGAAAAATAAAATCACTTTGGTGGAAAAATAAAAAGAGATTGCTTTGGAAGAAAACAACTCTTTGAAAAGAAAATTTTTCAAAAGAAAAAGAAAACATTTCTAAAAGGAAAAAGATTGTTGATTCTCATTCTTTCCATGCTCTTCATGTTATTATTGATAAAAATGAGATTCCTGTTTTAAAAAATAGAATTGATTGTTTAACTCAACTTTGAGCAATTGTGCATTTAACCATTCTAGATTGGTAACCTTATTTCAAAAGAAACAAGCTCCTCATGTTCATGCACATAACCTATGGCATACATATGCACACTATGCTCACATTAACACTCATTCTCATATGCATGCTAGAGTGTATAAATGTACACATTGTGGCCGCAAAGGCCATCTTGCAAAATTTTGTTTTGATAAATTAAATTCTACAAATTTTGTAAATAAAAATGTTTGGGTTCCTCATGATGCTAACCTCGAGGACCCAAAAGAAAATGGGTACCAAAATTCCTACCTCTTGTATTTAATGTAGGTGTGGGCTCTCACATGACATGAGAGGTATGGTGCCTTAGTGGTGGATGCATATGGAGCTAGATGGACATACCCTATTGATGCATCGCTATCAAGAAAGTTTGGTGGGAGGACCACCATGGTTTGAAGATCTAGAGATGAGGCCTATTGGTTTTGATAGCTATCTCTAAACTCCCATTTGTATTTACATGCTTTAATATAAATATTTTTAGCATGTTTTGGTTTCAATGCTTATTATGTTAAATGATCATGTTTTGTGCTTCATGTGGTGAATACTTATTTAGATGTAGTTTTCATTAAAACTTGTGTCTATACCTGTACAACTAGTGAGGTACACTTGATTACTATATGTTTGTACTTCAATGCTCATTTGTACTCATTACATGTACATGTATAAGCTAGTTTTGATGATTCTTTCATTTATATTTATTTTCCCTATTTTTTGTAAATGTTTAGCTTCATGTATATGTTACTTTTATTTAAATCTAATAAATATACATGTATATCCCTGAGTTACTTGTCTCATGCAAATTCTATTATGGACTAGTTTGTGTTTGGGATATGTATGTATATTTTTAGTTTTAATAATACATACATATACCTTGAAGTTTGTTTAAATTTAATGAGAAATAAATTTTTATGATGCTTTGGTATTTTAAGCTTTATTATTTTCATGAATGTGCTATTCACATGATTCTTCTGTACTCATATTTTTTGTTTACTCATGACTTTGTTTCATGAGCACATTTTTGAGCTTTATAGATTTCGAGTATCAACTCTTGTGTATTTAGCAATATTTTATGAGATATATGATTTATTTTCATATTTGAAGGATCTTTAACTAGTTATTCAAAAATTATTTTAAACTAGTTATTTATTCTTCATTTGGTAGTGTTTTCAATATATAATTATTTTCAGATCTTATTTTGGAAAACTTCTACCCTTAAAGGGCGGATGGTTGGGCGACCATACTTTATATGCCTAAGTGTATATCTTTTAACATGTGCATGAATAGGGTGGTAATTATGAGTTATACACATGATCTTTATGCTATTTCATCTTTGTATACTCATATATATTTTCTTATATATGTATGATTCAAATCTCAAATAATATCAATTCAATTGGTATTTTTTTCATACATATATATGATTTGATTGTGCTCGTTTTGTCATATCCTTACGTGTTTAAAGCACAAATTATGTTTATACTAAACTTGACTAATCTTTAATGTTAATTAGTATGTTAATGAGCTTATGCATTATTTTCAATTAGTATTTCAATTGACTTTTAATTGGTATCAAAATATACTTCATGTTTTACCTTTTAATTGGTATAAAAAATTTACAAAATATTTTAATTGGTTTCAAAACTTACAATGTTTCAAATTTCAATTGGTATCAAAATCTACTATTGGTATCTTAAAATCTTGTTTATTTACAAATGGTGCTAACTTTTGTTTTGTCAAGTAAAATTTGATTTCATTAGTATCAAAATTTGTTTTGTTGACTTAAGAAAATTTAAAATTTGTTTTATAAGTGATTTCAACATGTTTTGATATATACTGCTTATGTACAAGGAGAAGTTAACATCTCCTCTATATATAAATTCATGTTGAGTGTATCTCACTTTGAGGAGCTTGACGCCTCTTCTTTATGTGAGACACGTGTGTAGGGAGAGCTTAACATCTCCGCTTATAAATTGTATATTATGCTTTATGTGGGTTTGGGTCTTATCATCCCTTCTTCATGTAATGCATGTATGCAGGGGGAGCTAACTTCACGTCTCTCTTCTTCATGAATGTATATTACATATATATCTTTAGTGTTTAATTTATTTTTGCCCCTTTGTTGATGAATTGACAAAAAGAGGGAGAAATTTTTTGAGAGTTTATATATGCATATTTATTTTCTTGTTTATGCAAAAGGGGAGAAGAATTTGATGAGTTTATGCATATATATTTTGTTTAGTTTATGCACATTATTGAATATTTTTATTATTTATTGTTATGCATGAGTTAAGGGGGAGCTTCTATGAAGCTTAACTTTAATCCATGCATATATAACTCCATGAGTTTTGTCATCATCAAAAAGGGGGAGATTGTTGGCCCAAAGGCCCATCGCTCTAGTTTCGATGATGTTTAACTCATGTAGTTATAGTACTAATGATCTTGTGCTTATTTAGTTTCAGATATTTGATCAAGATCTTAGTAGGTGTTTAGCTTCAACAAAAGATTTGAAGTCAAGTTTTAGAGATAGCACGTGTTGATTCAAGAGCTTGCCATCAAGATCGCATCAAGTACTTAAGAAGAGTCTAGCTCATTGGATCAAGGTTTGAACCAAGTCAAGAAGCAGAGAAGATTTTCTAGAAGACTTGAGTCATGTTTGTAAGTGTTAAGATTTATTTTTAGATAAAATGTAAAGGATATATTAGTGGTGGATTGCT
Organism: Agave tequilana; assembly: GCA_038442645.1. Taxonomy (NCBI): domain Eukaryota; kingdom Viridiplantae; phylum Streptophyta; class Magnoliopsida; order Asparagales; family Asparagaceae; genus Agave; species Agave tequilana. Next base: position 171,027 of record JAVJIF010007594.1, read on the forward strand.
CAAGTTTATACACACACACACACACAAAATTTATATGTGTTTTCATAAGATAGTTTTGAGTTTAGAAAAAAATATCGTTTTGGATTTATCAAAACTTATTTTAGAGCTTATTGTTAAAAACATAGATATTTCATCATATATGTATTGGATCATATTCATACACACTAAGCTTCAAAAGTGTTTAAAATATCTTGTTTTCGTATTTGGAGAAGTTTTGAAAAAATTATTTTTCAATTTGGAGATTGTTTTTGAAAAATACAGATTTTTGTTTAAGGCAAAATTTCTGTATTACAAAAATAGTTCAAAATGTTTATAATATGTATTGAATTTTAATCAAACATGTTTGTACATCAAATTATTTCAATGAACCTATTTTTGTAGATTTTATATGATATTATAGGATTTTATTAAAGTTAAAAAGACCAAATTTTTAATCCCAAAATATTTTAGACCTGGCCTTCTGCCGGTCGACCGGGCGGTCGACCGATGTGCACAAAATGTGCACGGCCAACTGGCTAGTGGGCCGGTCGGCCAGGCGGTCAACCGTCCAGAGAGCTTTGCTCTCTGCTAGCCCTGGTCGACCGGACTGTCGACCGGTCAAAGAGCTCTGCTCTCTGGATCTAGCCTCGTTCGACCGGGCAGTCGATCGGTAGGTCAAACCTAGGCACGGTCAACCAGCCGGTCGATCGGCAGGCTGCAATGGTTAGAAATTTGACCTTTGGCCGGTCGACCGACATCAGAATTTTCTGCTGACTTTGACCCCAACGGCTATATTTTTTAGGGCTATAATTGTAGCTATTTTGGGCTGTTTTAGACAAGATTTTTGGAGGATTTTTAAGATAGTTTTTCCCATATCTTGTAGAGGTTTTCTCCACTTGTTTTAGAGCAAATACTTTCATATCGAAAGGAGAGTTTTCAAGAGTATTTTTCAAAAGAGATTTCTTGAGTTTTTCCTCCACTATTCTGTCTTATTTTCTCATACATACGTGAGCTATCCATTGCTATATCAATTCTATAGGAGATTTTGTGTGAGAGTTATTTTTGTGATCAAGAGAAATGATTACAAGTTTTTATCCTTGTATTATGAGGAGTTGTAGAGGTGGTGGCCTCTGTGAAGAAGTGTTTGCGGTGATCAAGTAAAGTAGTCACCAAGTGTTCCGACGTGTGGTTGGAGGAGTTGTAAGAGGTTCGGTCTCAGCAAGCTAGTGTGTTTGCGTGTGTTTGTTCTTGTGGGAACAAGAGAGGGACTAGTGAGTCCAAGGAGTTCTACTGTGAACTCGTTGTAGGTGTTGTGGCACCGAGTGATCCAGTGGGATCAATTTTTATGGAAATCCTTCGTGTTGAAGGCGGTGACGTAGAGCAAGGGTGCTCGAACCATGAAACAAATCTCCCGTGTTTACGATTGCTTCTCTATCTCTCATTTATGTTTATATCTTGCTTATGCTTATTGCTCATATCTCTTATATGCTTGATATATTGTGTGCATAATTGTTATATGCTTGGGATTGTTTGCTCATACTTGTATTCAACCAAGAGAGCCATAGTGGCATCTCAACTCTTAATCTAGAGGAATCTTGAGGAGATAGTTCAGAGCCCCTCACAGGAAATTCGGTTACACTCTTGTGTTATACTTGGTGTGTTTTGCATAATAGTTTTTATTTTGCTTAAATAGTTTTTAATTTAACATTATTCATTATTAGATTAGTTTGTCACCTATTCACCCCCTCTAGGTGACCTGCAACTATTGCACCAAAATATAAGAATTCTGGGAGTCCAACGATCTAGGTAGTATAGGAGATCAGGATATGGATCAATGTTTGCTATATTTAGGAGCAAGTATAAACCTTTTACTCTATTCTGTATACAAAAAACTAGATTTAGGGGAATTATAACCCACCAACCTTACATTACTTTTAGCAGATAGTTCTGTTAAGCTTTCCAAGAGAATCGTTGAGGATGTTATCTTAAAGGTCAATGAATTTTATTTTCCTGTGGACGTTGTTGTCCCAGACACTGAACCAGTGACGAATCCCAGTAATCACTCACCTGTAATTTTGGGAAGACCAATTCTTGCTATCGCTGATATTGTCATTAGATGTAGGAATGAAGTCATGAACTTATCATTTGGGAATATGATAGTTGAGCTGAATATTTTTCACACTAGTTCTCAACCACCGGAAATGGATGATCCTGAGGAGGTTTACATGATTAATATTTTGGTCAATCACACTTTTGAAGAGTCTTGTTATGAGGACCCTTTAAAGAAATGCTTGACCCATTTTGGCAGAATTTTGACATTGATGAGTCTTTAAAAGAGGTCAACACCCTGTCAGACTATGTCCCTGTCATCTACACTAATCAATGAAAACTCATGTAGAACCCTTACCCGTGTCAATATCTCTTCCAGCTCCATCAATCATTGAGCCTCCTAAGTTGGAGCTCAAATCTTTGCCCTACACATTAAAGTATGCCTTTTTATGTGACTCTGAAACCTTGCCTGTGATCATTTCTTCTAATTTAGACAAGGACCAAGAAGGAAAGTTACTAGATGTGCTCAATGAACATAGAGAAATTTAGGCTGGACCATAACAAACATCAAGGGATTAGTCCCTCTGTGGTAATGCACCAAATTCATCCCAAAGAGAATGCCAAAACCTCGAAAGAATCACAGAGGCGGTTGAACCCTGTTCTGAAAAAGGTAGTGAGAGCAGAGGTCATACAATTGTTAGATGGGTATCATTTACCCTATCTCCGATAGTCAGTGAGTTAGTCTGATGCAAGTTGTGCCCAAAAAGTCTGGAGTCACAGATGTTGCTAATGAGAATAATGAGTTGTTCTAACTCGTGTTCAAACTGGTTGGCAAGTGTGCATAGATTATAAGAAACTCAACTCCATGACTAGGAAAGATCATTTTTCTCTGCCTTTCATCGACCAAATATTAGAATGTCTTGCCGGTCCCATTAACTATTCCTTCCTCGATGGTTATTCTGGATATAACCAAATCCTCATTGCTTATGAGGATCAAGAGAAAAACGATATTTACTTATCCTTTTGGTACATTTTGCCTACCGTTGCATGCCCTTTTGGCTATGCAATGCACATGCTATATTTTAGCGGTGTATGTCGAGCATCTTTTTAGACATGGTTGAGCGATTCTTAGAGGTATTCATGGATGACTTCTCTGTCTTTGGGTTTGATTTTTAATGAGAGTTTATATCATCTATCATTGATATTGATAAGATGTAAGGAAAAGTACCTAGTTCTTAATTGGGAAAAATGCCATTTCATGGTGAATTCTGGGATTGTCTTAGGACACATTATTTCTAAAGTCATATAGGTTGACAAATCTAAGGTAGAACTAATCTCGAAATTACCACCTCCGAAAAATGTTCGGGAGGTGCGATCCTTCTTAGGCCACGCTGGGTTCTACCGTCGCTTTATCAAAAACTTTTCAAAAAATTTCCAAACCTCTGTGTAACCTTCTAACAAAGAATGTTCCCTTTGAGTTCACCCTTTTCTGTTTGGCAGTCTTTGAAAGGCTCAAGACCGACTTAACCTTGGCACCCATCATCTGACCTGACTGAAATCTTCCATTTGAGTTGATGTACGATGCTTCTGACTATGCGATGGAGTTGTCCTAGGCTAGCGAGTAGATAGACTTTCTCATGTCATTTGCTATGCCAGCAAGACTCTTAACGATGCCCAACTAAACTATTCCATAACTGAAAAAGAGTTGTTAGCGATCGTTTTCGCCCTTGACAAATTTTGTCCCTACTTGATAGGTTCGAAGGTCCTAGTATACACCGATCATGCGGCTTTAAAGTGCCTTCTCACGAAAAGGATGCTAAAGCCTGTTTAATCCAATGGATCCTACTCCTACAGGAATTTGACATAGAAATCCATGATAAAAAGGGGGCTGAGAATGTTGTCGCGGACCACTTGTCTAGATTAGTGGTCGAATTTCTGTCCGACTCGCTACTTGTTCTTGAGACATTCCTGATGAGCAGTTAATGTCCATTTTCCCTTTGACTGTTCTGTGATATGCTGACATTGTAAACTACCTTGTCACAGAACAAATGCCTAATTCTTGGACTAAGCAAGAACGATTGCATTTCTTAGCTAGAGTCAAATGGTTTTGCTAAGATGAACCATATTTGTTTAAATGTTGTCCCGATCAAATCATTTGATGCTATATTCCTGACTCTGAATTTATGAATAGTCTTTCATTCTACCATGACTAAGCCTGTGGTGGTCATTTCAGTGGGACGAAAACTGCTACAAAAATTTTGTTGTGTACTTTTTACTGGCCCACTTTGTTTTGTGACATTCTAGTCTATTGTCAATCGTGTGATCCCTGTCAACGATTAGGGAAAATAACACGATGGAATGAAATGCCATTAAATTCGATCTTAGTTGTCGAAATCTTTGATGTTTAAGGCATCAACTTCATGGGTCCCTTCACTATGTATCATGGATATCGATATATCCTTGTGGCAGTTGACTATATTGTTGACACTTAAAAAAGACAAGATTCTCATTGGTCTGAACAGTGTCTAGCGACAGACGAGCTGAAGACCAGTTTTCATCCACCTCCAAGGGACAAGGAAGCGGTTTGGACTCCACTGATCCAGCAAGCAGAACAGTGAACCCGGATTGTTTCTAAACAGACCTCAGTAGGTCTAAAATGCTAGCATTTAGCATTACATTAGCCCAAGGAGATAGCCTCGTTTGAGAGGCTAGCATCATCCAGAGCATCGCCAGGAAGCTAACTGACAGCTTCGCCGAAAAGCCTCTTTTTCGGACCTCGCCAAGAGTTGCCTCTAGCTCCGCTATGAGCTTCAAAGCGGGCAGCTCCGCTCTTAGTTTGCTATGGTCAACCTTTGACCAATCAAATCTCCTGATAAGATCGGATCCAAGCAAATCAAATCCAATCGGGATTCAAATATGGCAGGTGATTGCCGCAATCTCTTGACTCTCTTGAAACGAGTAAAAGGATCAGAGAAAATCCTTCAACGATATGGAAGGGATCAAAACAAATCGGAAAGATCAACCGACTTGCCATTTTCTAGCTCCGCAGAAGCTATCCTAGCCTCGCAGCAAGGCTACTTTCTAGATTCGGTTCAATCTGTTTCCATATCTTCAAGGGGACGATTATACCCTTGCTCTCCCTATAAATAGCCCGCCAGGGGCGGTCAAAAAAAAGGGGAATCCAGAGATCGGCGATCAATCAAAGTGGGCTTCTGCTCCCAAATCAATCCTCTGCTGATCAGGAGAATCGGACTTCTTCATAACGCACCGTGCGTTCTCTAATTCAGAGACCTTTCAGGAGAAAACTTCTCTTTTCAGGGTAGTGATACCCTAACAATCTCTTTTCCTCAAGGAATCTCTGGAACCAGGCGAGAAGGAATTCCTCACAGAAGGCGGTTTTTGAGAAGTAGCAAGAGGGTTCTACCAATCCTCTATTCTCTGATTCCCGGAACCAGGCGAGAAGGGAATCTCATCGCTCGCATCGTCAAAGGGACAAAGTGGTCGCGCGCTGACCAGACTCCTATTGGCACACTTCTCCAGAATCTCTGAGGAGATCTACTTGTAATCTTTTTAAAAATACTTGTAATTTAGCTCCTCAAACTCTTTTTTGTAAGTTTTCCCCTTTGCAAACTAATGGAAAACAAGATGGCAACTCCGCTGGGGACTGTATTCTCCTCTGCTGAGAATCAAGTGTCGCAATGCGACGAACAGACCTTCGGGTCTATCTCTGAATTCAGAAAAGCCGGTGCAGCCAGATCTTCTCTGGCTAAATCTTCAAGCAAAGTCTCTGCGGAGACAGAAAAGGTTCTCTGCAAACCTGCCGCAGTTCTCTGGCGCAACAAGGAAACATGTCCGCAGCCCAGATCTTGCACTTTTGAGAACCTGGTTATCCAGATCGATCAAGGAAGATTTGAAGAAGTCCTCTCTGGGAGTGGCCTGACGCTTCGAGCGCGGAAGCACAGGAAGGTCTTCATGACCAAGGTTTCAAATCAGAAACCAGAGGCAGAATTTTGCCAGCACCCCACAGCCCCGCTTGTGGCTATTCAGGTTCCTTGCGAACCTAGGCGTCCCCTGTCAAGGCTGATATGGAAGCCTAAACAGAAGTCTTCAACCGAAGCTCTCAGTGTAGTCATGCCGAGACTGCGCCTCTCCCGCGAAGAAAAGGGTAAGATGCCCGCCTGCCCTGGCGATGCTGCCAGCCATGAAGTTACGACGGCAATCATGCCGTCACCTGAATCAAGGGCAGCAAAGCCTTCTGTCAGCCTCGCTTTCACAAGCAAAGCTATTGTACCACAACGAATTCACTGGGTTCGCGGCCGCGAGGCTAAGACCGCAGTGTTATCTGAGGTTGATCCCCTTCGCAGTAGAATAGCGGGCAAAGCACCACAGCGTGCTCTGCTCCCCAATTCATCAAGCACTAAGCTCGCACCTGTCGGCGAAGCTAGCGCCAAAGTACTATTCAGTACTAATCCCTTCTGCAGGGATAAGAAGAACGGAGCATCATCCCTTGTACGCTCCAAAAAGGCCTCTCCACGGGGTTGTTCAGGCTCTGTTGAGCCTAACCTGCGACAATTCTTGGCAAACAAGCGGGAATTGGAGTCTCTCCAAACCACTTCCCCTTGTTGTCAAAGAGGATGCCGACTTGTGACAATCCATTCAGCCCGTTGTCGGCAATATCCAATCAAGGCTGCATCTCCGCACCGTCAATCGGTGTTTAACCGGTTGTCCACACATGCCACAAAGAAGCATCATGAAAGGAGTGCTTCGCGAGGCCCAGCCTTCGCGTCCGTCAACATGACCGGAAGAGGACGAGAGCGACACAGGGAAGGTCATACATCTGATGATACCCCTTTCGGATCCCCAGATCCAGATTATAGCCCGGGCTTGGGTGAAGTCTTGGTGCAAGAAGAAGGTGTTTTCCGAAACACCAGATCCAGGGTGGCGATACCCTCTAATTATGAACAGCCTTCCTCCTCGACGGTCCCAACCGTGCCACAGCCCAGGCGGTCACCCCAATCATCCGAAGGAGAAGATGAAGACAGCGGGTATGCCTCTTCGGCAACAGTCAGTTCTGTGCGAACGGACAAAGCATCGGTTAATATGGCCGATAACGCCAATGACGACCTTCGTCGGCGTTGGAAGCTCAGGAGCAAACCTCCAGAACTCAGCAAGAGGCCCTAGACAACATCCAACGGATGCTTGCTCAACTCCTCAATAACCGGGACGACGGTGATACCGGGAGCAATCATGATGAGGAAGAACGCCTCAGCAATAATCCGCGTCAGACGGATAGATCCAAAGAAGGCTCTTCACTAGACGCCGAAGTCCTAAAAGGCCTCCAAGCCCAAATTGCATCCCTGGCTCAGAGGGATGAATTAAAGAAAGTAGGGGCAGTTCGTCCTTACCCACTAGAGTGGGATTCGGTGCCATATCCACCGAAGTTCAAGCCACCAACGTTGTGTTGGCCCAAAGGCTTTCCACTCTAGTTTTGATGATGACTAACTCATGTAGTTATGTGTACTAATAATCTTGTGTTTTAGTTTCAGATCATTAATCAAGATATTAGTTGGTGTTTAGCTTCAACAAGATGATTTGGAAGCTTGCACATGATGATTCAAGAGCCTAAGCATCAAAGATGATATATTGCATTGCTCGGTGATTCGAAGGAGTTTTGGATCAAGCCGACTTGGAGATTGCGCTCTACAAGAAGACTTGGAGATTGCGCTCTACAAGAAGACTTAGGTATCCATAGTTTAGTTGGGTTTAGATCTTAATTGTAAAGATTAGTATAGTATGATAAGCTCAAGTTCACAACACACTTGTTTCACGTTTTGAATATTGGTTTTCGGTTTTTGGTTTAACCGATCTTGGTTTTCATGAATAGATTTTATATCAAAACAAGTTTACATGGTTTAGTGTATATATGATTTGTTCTATATACATGCATGCTTCTATTGCTTAAACAAACTTAGTTTGATAGTCTACTTCATGAGTTTTATGTTTTGGTATTTTTATCAAAACATTATTTTGGACTTAATGACAACAATTATGATATGACTATGTTTCTTGTATATTGAATTTCTATTCATATACAACTTGCTTCAAAGTGTTTAAATATCATATTTTTGTATTTCAGAAAGGTTTTGGACAATGTGTACTTTCTATTCAAAATCTTAGTTTTAGAAAATACAAGTTTTAGTTTCTGGCAAAATTTCTTTGACACAAAAATAGTCAAATATGTTTGAAATTTGTGTTGGGATTTTTAACACAAGTTCATCTTTCAATATAATATGACAAAACTATTTTTGTGGAATTTTAGAGATTTTGTGGGATTATTAAAATATTGTTTACTTGGTTTTCTGACCAGAACCGGTCGACCGTCTGTCTACCGACAGTCGACCGTGTCTGTGTCAGGCTGGTCCGGTCGACCGGACCAGTCGACCGGAGTCCTGGCAGAGTGCACGTATCCGTGTGCACGTCTGTCGGTCGACCGGCTGTCTACCGACAGTCGACCGAAATATTATTTTGAGTCTCAGTCAGGCATCAGTCGACCGGAGCGGTCGACCGATAGCTTTGTTTTGCTCACTGTTTTTATCAGTCGACCGGATCGGTCGACCGATAGCTCATAACGGTCAGATTTTTGAACTACCGGTCGACCGGCCGGTCGACCGATCGAGCCGTTTGAACAGTAACGGGCAGATTTTTTAATGCTGATTTATTTTGTCTTTTGTGTTTAAAATTGGAAATTGGGTTTTATTTCAAATCTAATATTACTTAATTAACCTTAAGTGTTTATTATCTCTTAACCTACTCCTCTCCTATAAATAGGAGTGATTGGGAAGAGATTAAAAACAAGTTTTATTAAGAGAAAAATATTGTTTGTTTGAAAAATTCCAAAAGAGCTTTATTTCTCTTCAAGATTTTTGGACTTAAATTCTATATCTCTCTGGAGTTTTTGTTGCAATCAAAATTGGTTTTTGGATTCAAAGTAAACTATTTCTTGTGTTTTTGATTAGGGTTTGAAAAACCAAAGAAAAGGGATTTTGGGAAAAGCTTTTAATTGAATCTCTATATCTTGATTTCATCTATTTCCCAAAGATTTTTCTTTGTGTTGCTGGTTTCAAATCCCTTGGTTTTCTCCACACTTGAGCTACAATCTACTATATTGTCTATAGGCTTTGTGTGAGAAAAAGGAGATTGTTTGTGGTTGTTGCCTTAAACCACCAAGTAGCAAGAAATTGTTTTGTGGTTGTTGTTGTATACCACTAAGTTGTATTCCTTTACTTTGTGTGGCTTTGTGCTTTTGCCTCAAGAGGAGGTTGTGGTTCTTGTAACTTTCTTTGTGATAGTGAGAGGAGTTAGAATCCATCTCGGGATGGCGGGGATGTAGAGCTGGGTGCTCGAACCTCGAGAACATATCCGTGTGTTTGCGTTTGATCGATTGGCTCTCTCTAACTCTTTCTTTACTTTGTGCCTTGCATCATTTATATGTTCATCATATTTGCTTGGCTTGATTGTGTGTGCATCATTTGTTGATCACACTTGAGTGTATTGCATTTAGATTTTTAATTCCGCATTTAGTTCCATAGATTAGCATCATCACCTATTCCCCCCCCTCTAGGTGATTTCAATTGGTATCAGAGCTAGTGCTCCTGATATTTTGGTTTAAACAACCTAGGAGTAAAAGATCTTGGTTTGCTAATCATTCTTTTGCATCTCATTTACACTCATACTAGTTTGCACTCATGGCTAGCCCTCCTATGTTTGACCATTTTAGAGTTGATGCATGGAAGGTAGACATGACTAGACATCTAAAAGGATTAGGTCATTTAGTTTATCAAGCCATTACCATAGAAACCCTCCCTAATAGTAGTAAGCATAAGAAGGCCAATGCACTTGCACTTAGGACACTTCAAGCATCTTTAAATGAACATCTTTTTCCTATCTTTGCTAAATATGATTCGGCTTTTGCAGTTTGGAGTATTCTAACTTCTCCGGAGCTACCCGTGATTATCAACAAGATAAGGAGATCTAAGAGAGAAGCTTCCGAAGAGCCTTGCTTTATGGCACATGGAAATGACTCCCATGAGGTAAAATCGAACTCTCTAATAGATGATAGTTCTAGCTCTTATTGCCATGGTTGTTTGAAGTTCAAAATTTGAATGTTGAACTTGCTTCTAAACTTGAAAGTTTTATGGAAAAACATGAGATTTTGAAAAAGAAACATTTTGATTTAAAAGGAGAATTAAAGGATTTATGTTCAACTTTTGAATCGGTTTTGCAAGAGAAGGAAGAGATTACTAGTGAACGTGACTCACTACAATCTCAACTAGACATTGCTTTTAAAAGAGATTGAAGATTTGAAAAACAAAAATGATTTTGATGATTGTGATGATTTTGTTGAGCACAATGAGATTTTGTCTTCTAGATTGGATGTTGTTTTCAAAGAAAATCTCACTTTGAAAAATAAAATTGATTCAATTTCAAAAGAATTGGATTTGGTTTTGATTAAAAATAAGTCTTTGCAAAATGATATTGATTTGCATGTTTGCCATGATAGTATTGCTTCTTGTTCTAGCACACCTATTGCATGCTCCACTTTGTCTTCTAGTATAGAAATTGATATAAATAATTTGAAGAAAAGTGTTGATTGTTTAGGCTCCACTTTGAGCCATTGTGCCATGAATCACTCACGTTTGGAAACCTTGGTTCGCAAAAAAACAAGTTCCAATACATGCACACTCATCTATGCATACACATGTTTCTCATGATCACCATCATCATATGTATGCTCACGTGTACACATGTAACATTGTGGTCGAAAAGGCCATCTTGCTAGATTTTGTTATGATCGTATACATTTTGAAAATTTAGCAACTAATCTTGTTTGGGTTAGGAAAGATGCTAACCCCCGTGGACCCACAAGAAAATGGGTACCAAGATCCACCACTTTGATGTTTGATGTAGGTGGAGGCTCTCGCATCACGTGAGAGTATTGGTGCCTTGAGGTGGATGCGTTCTAGGCTAAAATGAGAACATTTGGATGCTTCACACTCAAGGAGATTTGGGGGGAGGACCACCATGGTTGGAGATCTAGAGATGCATCTTCATCGGTTTTGGTATCATTCTCTAACTCCCATTTATATGTATATGCTTTCATGTGCATTCACTTATAGCATGTTTGTAGTTTCTTGATTAGTATGATAATTACCATGTCCATTAGAATTATGCTTTACATGATTAGTGATTGAGACACCCATGTTTAATATGGACCCATATTTTGTGTTCTCCTTTGTTTTAGCTATCATGTTAATCATAAGATCTAATGCACATGTTCCTATCATATTGATCATGTGGATTTGTGTGATTGTTTTGATATTCCATGTTTTGATTATCATGATTATTTTTCATGTTGATTCTTGACTCGTTTTGTGCTTCATGTGTTGACTACATGCTTGAATGATTGTTTTCATTAAGACTAGAATTTATACTTGTGCAACTAATGAGCTACAAATAGACCTTTATATATGTTTGTGCTTGAATGCTCATTTGTATTCATTTGATGTACTAGTATAGTCTAGTTTGATGATTCATGTATTCTATCTTTGTACCAATTTATGTGATTGACCCATTTTTGGATATGTTTTATGATCTTGCGTTTTTGACTTCATGTATATGTCTATTTTGTCCAAACTCTTATTATACATGTACATCCTTGAGCCACATGCCTTCATGCATAATTTTGTGGACTCCTTATGTTTGGGATATGTATGTATACTAAAGTTTGTACATGACATACATATGCCTTGAAGCTTAGATCATTTGTGATGATTTCCATGCTTGATTATGATTCTCATGATTTATGATGATTTCATAGATTTCATGATTCTCTTATGATTCATATTTTTTTTTTTGAATTCCATATTGAGCTTAATTGTCATGATGATATGTTTTTCACAACACTTGTACACTCTACTTGATGCTTTCCCATGATTTATTTTCAAATTGGTATCATGATTTAGTTTTCCTGTATACATATATTATTGGGATTATTTGCTAACACTTGTATTCAACCAAGAGAGCCAAACGCGGCACCTCAACCCTTTTTACGGGGAATCTAGAGGGGTTAGTCCAGAGCCCTTCACGGGGAATTCGGCTACACTTTGGTATTATACATAGTGTTTAGTGTAATATCCATATGGATGGTTTTGAGTGTTTTAGTGATTTTGTGATCTCCATGTTTCATGAAAATCTCTTACTTTTATCTTGAAGGATTTCGTGCTAGTTGACTTATATAACTAGTTGTGATATTCTTCATGATGTAGTGATTTCAAACATATTATATTGTTCAAATCTATTTTGAAAAACCCTACCATCTATGGGAGGTGGATGGGAGACCATGATCAAGTATGCTTCATCTTGAAAATCATTTAAAACTTATCTTGGATGGGTGGTAGTGATATGAGCTATACACTTGACCTTATCTTTGTTATTTCATTGGTATCATTGAGTTCTTTCAATTGGTATCAATATGACATTCTTTTGTATACTCATATATGTTTTGTTTTATGTATGTATGCTTACACTCCATATAGTATCAATTTCAATTGGTATCTATTTCCTACATACATATATAGATGATTTATTGTGCCTATTATATTCTTATGTCTTAGAGCACAAATGTTGGCTATGATGAGCTTAAGTTTTTAAATTGGTATCCTTATACAAGCTTCTTCATAATTTTGAGTTTGCTAAAGCTTGAATTTTTAATGAATATCATGTTTCAATTGATTTAATTTTCAATTAGTATCTTATCTCAAGCCTATGCATATCTTCTTTTGGTATTTCATAAAGGGGGAGGAGAAAACTCGTATTTTACATTTCAATTGGTATTTGGTTTACCATTGTGTTGTTTCCCACTCCCTAACTTTATGACGGAAAATGATTTAAACATTGTAGTGTAATTGGTATTAAGATGCAATTTTGTTTTTCAATTGGTTTCATGAGCTTTTAATGAAAAATTTCTTCTTTTGGTATCAAGAGGTCACTTGTTATTAAATTGGTATCAACTTGGTTTATTGTTTATTGGTATCATGGTTACATTGCTTGTTTACATGTTAACATAAAATGATTATTCTTGTTTCAATGCCTTGTATAATTTTGGTATTGATAATTTCAATTGGTATCTCAATGCACCTCATTGACCCATCTTTATTTGATATCATGCTTTGTTTTGATTTTTACCCCTTGAAAGGGGAAGAGGAATTTGATTTCACTTTGTTTGGTTTACCCTTTTGTTGATGAGTGACAAAAAGGGGGAGAAGAATTTGTAGTTTATATGCATGGTAGTTTTATGCATGTATTTTGTGTTGTTACATTTTAATATGTGTTTCAATTTGGTATCTAGAGCATGTCTATATGTTTGGTATCTAGAGCATGTTTTTATGTGTTTTATGCATGTTGATGCATACATATTTATGAACATTCATTATATATCTTTATGTTTATTGTTATGCATGAGTCAAGGGGGAGCTTCTTTGAAGCTTTACTTTAATCCATGCAATATAACTCCATGAGTTTTGTCATCATCAAAAAAGGGGAGATTGGTGGCCCAAAGGCTTTCCACTCTTGTTTTGATGATGACTAACTCATGTAGTTATGTGTACTAATAATCTTGTGTTTTAGTTTCAGATCATTAATCAAGATATTAGTTGGTGTTTAGCTTCAACAAGATGATTTGGAAGCTTGCACATGATGATTCAAGAGCCTAAGCATCAAAGATGATATATTGCATTGCTCGGTGATTCGAAGGAGTTTGGATCAAGCCGACTTGGAGATTGCGCTCTACAAGAAGACTTGGAGATTGCGCTCTACAAGAAGACTTAGGTATCCATAGTTTAGTTTGGGTTTAGATCTTAATTGTAAAGATTAGTATAGTATGATAAGCTCAAGTTCACAAACACACTTGTTTCACGTTTTGAATATTGGTTTTCAGTTTTTGGTTTAACCGATCTTGGTTTTCATGAATAGATTTTATATCAAAACAAGTTACATGGTTTAGTGTATATATGATTTGTTCTATATACATGCATGCTTCTATTGCTTAAACAAACTTAGTTTGATAGTCTACTTCATGAGTTTTATGTTTGGTTATTTTTATCAAAACATTATTTTGGACTTAATGACAACAATTATGATATGACTATGTTTCTGTATATTGAATTTCTATTCATATACAACTTGCTTCAAAGTGTTTTAATATCATATTTTTGTATTTCAGAAAGGTTTTGGACAATGTGTACTTTCTATTCAAAATCTTAGTTTTAGAAAATACAAGTTTTAGTTTTTGGCAAAATTTCTTTGACACCAAAAATAGTCAAATATGTTTGAAATTTGTGTTGGGATTTTTAACACAAGTTCATCTTTCAAATAATATGACAAAAATATTTGTGGAATTAGAGAGATTTTGTGGGATTTATTAAAATATTGTTTACTTGATTTTCTGACCAGAACCGGTCGACGTCTGTCTACCGACAGTCGACCGTGTCTGTGTCAGGCTGGTCCGGTCGACCGGACCAGTCGACCGGAGTCCTGCAGAGTGCACGTATCCGTGTGCACGTCTGTCGGTCGACGGCTGTCTACCGACAGTCGACCGAAATATTATTTTGAGTCTCAGTCAGGCAATCAGTCGACCGGAGCGGTCGACCGATTAGCTTTGTTTTGCTCACTGTTTTTATCAGTCGACCGGATTCGGTCGACCGATAGCTCATAACGGTCAGATTTTTTGAACTACCGGTCGACCGGCCGGTCGACCGATCGAGCCGTTTGAACAGTAACGGGCAGATTTTTTAATGCTGATTTATTTTGTCTTTTGTGTTTAAAATTGGAAATTGGGTTTTATTTCAAATCTAATATTACTTAATTAACCTTAAGTGTTTATTATCTCTTAACCTACTCCTCTCCTATAAATAGGAGTGATTGGGAAGAGATTAAAAACAAGTTTTATTAAGAGAAAAATATGTTTGTTTGAAAAATTCCAAAGAGCTTAATTTCTTTACAAGATTTTTGGGCTTAATTCTATATCTCTCTGGGAGTTTTTGTTGCAATCAAAATTGGTTTTTGGATTCAAAGTAAATATTTCTTGTGTTTTTGATTAGGGTTTGAAAAACCAAAGAAAAGGATTTTGGGAAAAGCTTTTAAATTGAATCTCTATATCTTGATTTCTCTATTTCCCAAAGATTTTTCTTTGTGTTGCTGGTTTCAAATCCCTTGGTTTTCTCCACACTTGAGCTACAAATCTACTATATTGTCTATAGGCTTTGTGTGAGAAAAAGGAGATTGTTTGTGGTGTTGCCTTAAAACCACCAAGTAGCAAGAAATTGTTTTGTGGTTGTTGTTGTATACCACTAAGTTGTATTCCTTTACTTTGTGTGGCTTTGTGCTTTTGCCTCAAGAGGAGGTTGTGGTTCTTGTAACTTTCTTTGTGATAGTGAAGGAGTTAGAATCCATCTCGGGATGGCGGGGATGTAGAGCTGGGTGCTCGAACCTCGAGAACATATCCGTGTGTTTGCGTTTGATCGATTGGCTCTCTCTAACTCTTTCTTTACTTTGTGCCTTGCATCATTTATATTGTTCATCATATTTGCTTGGCTTGTTGTGTGTGCATCATTTGTTGATCACACTTGAGTGTATTGCATTTAGATTTTTAATTCCGCATTTAGTTCCATAGATTAGCATCATCTCCTATTCACCCCCCCCTCTAGGTGATTTCACGTTGCACACCTATGATGGTAAGAGCTCGCCAAATCAGCACATCTACTACTTCCCGGTCTCAGACCGACAATGTTATAAGCAATGACGCCATCATGGCTAGGCTTTCATTGGCACCTTAAAGGGGGTGGCATTTGACTGGTTTCGCAGTCTTCCCCGGCTCTATCAATCTCCTGGATCGACCTGGAAACTCGGTTCCTTTCTCGTTTCTATGAGGACGATACCGAAGTGACCATGGACAAACTCCTCTCCACTGTGCAGAGGAGGGCGAATCTGTCCGTGACTACATTGAATGGTTCAGAAACTTATCCTTGATGTGCCCAGCTGGGATGCCATTACCCATGCTCTTACAGACATGCAGACATAACTTCTTAGACCAAGTAGAAGTTCGCATGGGAGCTGTCAAAGCCCACACTTGGAAAGAATTGGTCGAACAAGCTGAGATAGCCGAGAAGTCGGCTAAAATTCGAACCATCCGCCCCTAGAGGCAAGTGGGGGATGAACAACAAAGGGCGTAGCGACCTACCGCAATCTTCTCAAGCTAAGGGCAAAGAGAACTATGTCTATGGAGTTATCCGGAGATGTGCAGTCGAAGGCCAGGAAGAGCGTCTCTAACAGCCAGGAGTCTAAGTTCCCTCCAAAGCAGTACTCCTTCAGAGATGATCAGGTGGTCACGATATTCCATCTTCTCCACAAAGGAAATAAGATGAAGCTACCGGATGCTCGGCGTCCTAATGAGATAGGGCGCACAAATGACCCCAAATACTGTCTTTATCATAGGATGGTCCATCATCCTACTGACAAGTGCTATGTCCTCAAGGACAGGATACAAGCCCTAATTGATGCCGCGTCCTCACACTGAAGACGGAGCAGAAGAAAGTCACTGCCAATATGGTGACCCTTGAATTCGGCACAGCCCAAAAGGTCATGGTTCCTGACGGGACTTATCCAGCCCCCACACCGCGGTTGGAAGTCAAGCATTCTTCAGCATAGCTAAAGATGACAAGGGTCTCGTCCCCTTGACATTGGGACAGGGGAAGTTATGTGGATACACCCTGACCTCGTCCAAGACATACAGCGGACGTCGAAGGACTCCAGCAAAAAGGGCAAGTCCTGCAATGTCATCTCTATCCTGCCAGATGATGACAACCTTACTTCGGCTTCCCTCAGTGATTCAGAAGGAGAAAAGCGTGCTTACGCAGCGCAGGCAGATACGCCTTAACAGACGGGCACCCGATCTGGAAATCATACTTAAGGCAGTATGACAAATCTACTGACGAGATACAACAGCAAACGACGTCAGTACCAATGCCGACATCCGCTCCAGTCCTGACCAAAGGGAGAGAGAAGCCTAAGGAAGTGCGGTTCGACCATGCGTTGAAGAAACCGTCAGTCCAAGGGCTAGCCACGCCCTTCGCTTTGGATATATTGGCTCACTTAGCCAATAATCCCGGCTCGTATCACAATACACGAGCTCCTTCGTCTCTCTAAAGAGACAAGAGAGGCACTCAGAGATGCGTTAGCCAACTCAGAGTCCTTTCTGACATACATGCCTGAGGTTCCTGGTGATGAGATGCGGCCTTCCTGCTCAGAGTGCCATCACGCACAATCAAAGGTGCCTGCTATTACCTTCACGGCGGAAGATATGCTTCTCAAAGACAACAAGCATGATCGACCTCTGTACTATACTGGATATATCGGTTCAACATGCATTGAAAGAGTACAAGTCGATCCGGGGTCTGCACTCAGCATCATCCCCAAAGGCTCCTCTATTTCCTCGGCATACCATTGTACAGGTTGTCCGCAACCACCACTACAATATACGGTTTTAACGCCGGGAGCAGCCATCCGCTGGAAAGATTCGGCTCCGCTGCAAATCAGAATTTGAAGTCAGAAGTGACATGCTATGTCATTGATGCTGACACATCATATAACTTGCTGCTAGGAAACCTTGGATCCATGCCAACTGGATCGTTCCTTCCACTCTCCACCAATGCTTCAAATATGTTGAAGATGATGCGACAGTACGAACTGTCTTCGCTGAAAAGCAACCCTTCAAGGGGGTGGAAAACTACTTCACCGACGCCCTCCTGTATCAAGAGGCCGACGGAACGCCTGCAGAGCCATTGCCAGACGATGATGAAAGTGGCAATGAGGCGGATTCACCAGAATCCGAAGTAGGCATGCCAGCCATTTTGATTGGCGAACCAATTACAGCATGTTTCCTCAATGACCCTCAATGTAATACTCCTTCTGATGAAGAGGGTGAATGGGTAATTAATGATAATATCTCTTTTGATTATCCTGCGAGTATTGGGTCAATTAAATCTATCATAGAAGGCTCTCTGCACATGCCCGTACATGAGCCAAGTTCGGCTACTACATCTGTGGAGGTTATAGAAGGGGCCACGCTGGTGATCCCCCCGTCCAAACAAGGTCAGTTGCCGATAATCTTCGGTAGAACTCAGCCACGGGGACCTGCAGCTACAGATTCAAGTTTGGACTCAGAAGCCCCACAGTTTCTTCCATTATGCGCAACCGGCACGCCATATTATGGAGAAGATGGGATATGACTTGAAGCAGGCAGGCGGCCTGAACTTCGGAAAGGAAGGACGCGGTCTGATGCGTAATGCTGTCCCGAAAGGGAAACCTGCAAATTACTATGATAGTACACGCAGGGGATTGGGTTATATTACACCCCATCATCAGTAACGGTTCAAGTCAAAGACGACGAACCAATTCCATCACGGTCGGACTCATCTGCCGAGTGGGACTCTGACGTCAGCATGGAGGAATGTTCAACGACCTCACTGTTTATGACTTCGGCAGTCAATCGGAACCTGCGGAGCTGCTGATGAAGAACCTTGGGCCCGCAATTGAGCCTCCAATGGGAAAGGCGGTTTTGAGCTGCGCGAGCCGCCTACTGAAGACAAGGTGATGCAGGTCAACTTGGGTAGTCAAGACCACCCTCAAGCCTATTTTCATAAGTGAAAGCTTATCACTTATCGAAAGGGAAGAATTGATAATACTCATAAAAGAGTATGTAGATGTCTTCGCCTGGAGCTACGAAGACATGCCTGGACTTGATCCACAGGTTGCTATGCACCGTCTAAATATTAAGCCTGACGTTAAGCCAGTCAAGCAGCAACAACGTCGGTTCTGCCCAAATATCATGGAGGCTATTGAAGTCGAAGTCCACAAGCTCATTGCATGCGGCTTCATCCGAGAGGAACAACATCCGACTGGGTAGCTAACATCGTCCCCGTCCTCAAAAAGAACGGGAAGATACGGATCTGCATCGACTACCGGTGATCTCAATACGGCCTGTCCCAAAGATGAATTCCCACTGCCGATCACTGATTTTATGATCGACAACACATGCGGTTCGAAAGGATGTCTTTTCATGGACGGCTTCTCAGGGTAAAACCAGATCAAGATGTATCCTGATGACGAGAAGCATACTTCTTTCCGAACGCCATTGGGGGTATACTGCTACACTGTGATGCCCTTCGGATTGAAGAACGCCGGAGCAACCTACAGCGCGCAATGAGCACGATCTTCCGCGATCACCTCCGGAAGACAGAGTGCTATGTTGATGACATTGCTGTCAAAAAGCCGCAGCAAAGATGAACATCTTCGCGATCTGAGAACATGTTCGATATAATGCGGGCTCATCAGTTAAAATGAACCCGACAAATCCTTTTTAGGAGTATCCAGCGGCCAAATTCCTTGGGTTCATTGTCACATCGAAAGGGATTCATCTGGACCCAGACAAAGTCAAAGCCATCCAGGACATGCATCCACCGAGGAACCTCAAAGAGCTCAGAGGCTTACAAATGCAGGTTAGCCTACATCAGAAGATTCATAGCAAATCTATCAGGCCGCTGCCAACACCGTTCACACCGTCTCATGAAAAAGGGTACCGCCTTCATATGGGATCAAGCTTGTCAAGAAGCTTATGAAGACATTAAGAGGTATCTCACAAAACCTCCAGTCTTGGTGGCCCCTACATCAGGAAAACCCATTCTTGCTTTATGTAAAAGCTCTAGACTATTCCCTCGGCGCCCTCC